>JADRCD010224774.1:0-21422 GCA_019843815.1 Montemys delectorum | reverse complement strand
TCTGGCATCAGTGTTGCTTACTGCTATCCAAGAGCAGTCAATCCCTCCTTGTTACATAATACTTGGGCTAATGAGTAGAATTTTCTAAGGAAAGAACAAACATAAGCCTTACACATCCTCTTCTTTTGGGAACAAAACCTTGAGCCTCTGAGAAAAGAACATCAAATACCATGACATCTGTGTTACAGATGAGACACATCTGGATGTGAAGAACAGGAAAGTACTCTGAAGGAGAAGTACAACAACATGCATACACGAACAGAGCTCTCTGCAACTGAAAGAACAAGGCCCCATCTGTGAGAGCCAAGACTGAAGTTTAACAGAACAATGCTAATTCAACCACACAAATGTATATGTCTCTATTAGAGAAAGGGTTTTGTTTTTGATGACCAAGGCTGTCCCCCAATTTGTCTCCTGGCTCTTCATTCTGAGTGCTATATCTTTGCAGAAGCCTTACAGATTGAAATCTTGTCAAGTTTCTCCAAGATTATATTTAGGTCACACATCCTTCCCAGGAATACCTAGAAAGGACATTGGGTTCTCTTTTCCCCATTAGACAAATACAATCCATTTTAGTGGATACCATGACAGATATTAAGATATTGCATTCTTATTCAGGAAGGACAAAGTAAAAGTGAGGAGAAAGCTGAGTTTATTTATTTATTTTTTCCATTTTTTGTTGGTTATTTTATTTATTTACATTTCAAATGTTATCCCAGTTCCCAGTTTTCCCTCCACAATCCCCCTATCCCATTCTCTTCCCCTGCCTCTATGAGAGTCCTCCACCACCTCCCACCCACTCCTGCCTCAGTGCCTTAGCATTCCCCTACCCTACTCATTGAGCCTCTACAGAAACAAGGGGCTCCCCTCCCAGTGATGCCCAATAGGGCAATCCTCTGCTACATACGTAGCTGGAGCCATGTGTTCTCCAACATGTACTCTTCAGTTGGTGGTTTAGTCACTGGGAGCTTTGGGGGTTCTGGTTGGTTGATATTGTTCTTCCTATAGGGATGCAAACCCCTTCAGCTCCAACAGTCCTTGCCCTAACTCATTCATTCATTGGGGCCCCTGCTGTCAGACTGATGATGGTTGGCTGCGTGCATCCTTATCTGTATTGGTCAGGCTCTGGCAGAGCCTCTCAGGAGACAGGTGTATTAGGCTCCTGCTAGTAAGCACTTCGTGGCATTATCGATAATGTTTGGGTTTGCTGTTTGCAGGTGGAATGGATCCCTAGGTGGGGTAGTCTCTGGCTGCCCTTTCCTTCAGTCTCTGTTCCACTCTGTGCCTGCATTTCCTTTTCACAGGAAGATTTCTGGATAAATATTTTTGAGGTGGGTGGGTGGTCCCATCCCTCAATCAGGGATGCCTATCCACTGAATATGGTCTCTACAGGTCCTTTCTCCTGTTTGTTGGGTATTTCGAATAATGTCCTCCTTGTTGGGTCCTGGAAATCTCTTGAGTCCCCAGCATCTGGCTACCCCCAGTCTCCCAGCCACTGCTAAACACCTCCTTTCAAATTTCTGACCTTCTGTACTTCTCCCCCATCTTCTCCTGTATCTGAACTGTCCCCCCTTTTTCCTCCCCATCCTCTCTCCCTCCAAGCTCCCCCTCTCACTCTACTTCTCTGAGATTATTTTCTTTCCCATTCTGAGTAGGACTTTAGCATCCACACTTTGATGTGATCTTCCTTCTTCTTGGGCTTCATATGGAATGTGAGTTGTATCATGGGTATTCTGAGCTTTTCTCCTATTATCCACTTATCAGTGAATACATACCATGGGTGTTTTTATGTGACTGGGTTACTTCTCTCGGAATGATATTTTTTTTAGTTCCATCCATTTGCCTGTGAATTTCATGAAGTCATTGTTTTTAATAGCTGAGTATTACTCCATTGTGTAAATGTAACACATTTTCTGTATCCATTCCTCTGTTGAGGGGCATCTGGGTTGTTTCCAGCTTCTGGTTAATATAAACCAGGCTGCTATGAACAGAGTGGAGCATGTGTCCTTATTACATGTTAGAGCATTTTATGAGTATATTCCCAGGAGTTGTATAGGTGGGTCCTTAGGTAAAACTATATCCAATTTTCTATGGAACTGCCAGACTTTTTTCCAGAATGGTTGTAGCAGCTTACAATCCCATCAGCAATGGAGGAGTGTTCCTCTTTCTCCACAACCTCACCAGCATCTGTTGTCACCTGAGTTTTTGATCTTAGCCATTCTGACTGGTATAAGGTGTAATCTCAGGATTGTTTTGATTTGCATTTCCCTGATGACTAAGGATGTTGAGCATTTCTTTAAGTGTATCTCAGGTATTTGAGATTCCTCAGTGGAGAATTCTCTGTTTAGCTCTGTACCCCATTTTTAATAGCATTATTTGGTTCTCTGGAATCTATTTTTTTTAATGTGGGATATTAAAGATGCTAATACTGGTGTTTAAGATCTAGCAAAGGAAAGTCCCAGCAGTTACTATCTCTGGATGCCCCCCAAAAGAAAATATTTAATAAATAGTATAAATCTGATGAAACTTGAAACAAATGTTTTATAGCCTTAAGTTTTGTTTTGATTATCTTTAGTTTTTCACAGAAATTTCTGTCAGTGGATAAAAGGGCATAAAATGCATAACAGAGTAGGTCCAAGTCTAATATACAAGAAAATGAGTTGCATTAATCTTGCAACATAGAGAGACACCAGAGTGGTTAAACAGTCTTAAAAGAACTGGAATTATTATGCTTAATAAAATGAATATCAATTTAGAAAATTTCATCACACAATTGTAATAACAAATTAAATTTTTAACTGAAAAATGATATATATCATTTAATATACTCTATCAGATGAAGAAAAGTCAAGAGATATGAGTAAATGCAAGTTTAATAGAAAAAATGAATAGAAAGATACACAGAACACACAGGGAGAAACTAGGTATGTTATTGGAATTGCAGAAAAAAAAAAAGGAACTGGGATATTCAAGAGGAATGTGTGAGGACATTGTAGCCAAAAGATTCCAAAATGAATAAGAGATTTCAAGGTATAATTTCAACAAATATTGTAAACATGAAGCAAAATTAAAACAGGAGGCATAATACTTAGCAATGTCATAATTCAAACAAAAAATAATCAAAGCACCAGTCAGAATTAAAGGACCACTTACACTCAAAGAAACAGAAGTATATTTTTCAGATGCGTCCTCCAAAGACAAAATTTATAAGGGTTTTAAACTCTGTTTCAGTAAAACACATACAAAATAGAAAAAAAAAATGCCAGAGAGTTCTTCAGGCAAATCTGATTGCGGTGTTCTAGGCTTTTAGGTTGTTTTCAAAGCTGTCAAAGAGTTATTTATAGCTAATTCTCACCAGGAAAGCACTTTTTTTTTTTTTACCATTGAAGATATAATTATTAAAGTTGGAAAAATAACTCACGTTTAAAATATAAAATAGAACATGAAAATCGAATCATAAAATACTTGACTAGTCCACAAAAGGACAAGAGGAAAGAAATCAAAATGATGCATTAAACAGAAAAAGAATGGGGCAGGAGGGATGGCCTGGCAGTTAGGTGCTCTGCCTCCTCCTTGCATGGTTTCATTCCCAGCATACATATCAAACATTTCAGTGTCTGTAACTTCAGACCCAAGGGAAGATTTTCCAGACCTAGCAGCGTACTTGCCTAGTGTGCAGATGACCCTGGATTTGATCATCAGTACTGAAGACAAGAAAGGCCAGAGGTTTTTAGTAACTACAAAATTATTCTGTGTAATTGCATATTTAGGATGCAAAAATAATGTCAGTGCAGCAATAGGGCACAACAAATACCTGGAGAGTACCAAGAATTCATTTATAATTGAAAATTACCTAAGACTGTAAGACAGCCTTTTAACTGAATAGTAGTGTAAATTCTAACTGTATTATATCATTATGTTTTAGAATAAATGAATTTTAAAGTGTATAAAATAAGTTATAAAGTAATTACAATTATTAATAAGAATAGTGGAAAATATTTGGAAATGTGGGATGGAAATTCAATGACAAATATTTGAAAACTTTCCACCAGATATTTTGAATCATCCATTGTGTCTACTAAAAATACTTCTGTTTCTGATAAGGGTGCTAAAATAATATGATAAACAAACAAATGAAAGAACGAGTGGCAAATTGATTGAAAGTGTAGGTTTGAAGTTTTAGTTGTAAAGAATATAGTTTAGAAGTTCGCAAAAATAAAGTATAGTTCTACTAATGCTAAAAAACAAACAAACAAAAAAAATGTTTCCAGTAGATGAAGTTGGTCAAGGATAGAGGAAGGCACTTGTATATAGGATTGAGTTCAGCCCCGGATGCTCTTTGGTTTCAGACATAGGACAAGGGACTGAGGTACTTGTTTTACACACCAAAGCAGACCAGGCTCCTGGTTCTCCAAGCATCCCTCAGTTTCTGCCTGGCATACTCCTATTTCCAACCCTGAATTTTCCAGCACAGGGACTGGATTCCCTTCTTCCAGAGACATTTCCCTATGTAATTATATAATAGAGACATCTCCAATATTTCCCCCCTCTCTCTCTGAATGCCCCTTTCTCTCTTTCTTTCTCCCTTCCTACAAGCCCATTCCCCCTTCCTATGATTACTTCCCTGACGTTGGTCCTTGGAGCCAGTGAACTTGACTGTGTGCATCTTCCCATTAAACCTGCCTTTAACATAATCCAATCTGGCTTGAATTGGCTCATTTTAGCAATGGAGAAATAACTTATCAGATGCCACAAGATGGTAGGAGGAAACTGACACCTAATACACCCAAGAATTGTTCTCTGATCTTGATAGATGATTCATGAGGTTTGGGGTTCCCTGCATTCATATGCATGTGTAGACACATGTGGATGAACATATGTATATATACAAGAAATAAGTATAATTTAAAAATATGCCCAACATTACCTCCTCCAGACAATAAAAGTTAATACTACATTTTAACGTAGGCAGTGTGCACTCATGATATACCAAAAGAGAAAATATTGTGCAAGTCTCTCTTTTTTCTATGTTAAATCTATAGATTTGTTTTAATGATAAAGAAATAATTAGATTTTGGCAGACATATCTTCTACAAACTTTTTTCATCCTCAAAATTGGTGAAGTCATCTATGCAAAAGAAACTCTGATGACAGTGTTACAGTGCACAGGAGTCACAATACACTATGCAATTTGTGTAAGACAAAATCTGATGAAGATGCAAGGTTTATAGAAATCCTACTAAAGTGTGGGCTTGCCCTACAATAATGTGTCAAGGTTGTTCATTAACTGTGACTGACATCTCATAGTAAAGAAAGATGATGCTAATGAAAAGGCGAATATGTCAGAACCTTCATGAGTATCTTCAAACGTTTTTATAAGTCTAAAATGACCATAAAATACAAAACACAAACTTTATATTATGCAAATTTACATAAATATGAAAATACACATACCATGATTCCCTGTGATGTGTCAAGTCAGTTTTATTCAATGTAAACAGAACATTATGGAAAAAGTTGGGTTGTGAAAGAAAGAATGAAGTCAACCTAACTTTCTCTCACAATTAAACTTTACAAAGTAGAATGTAATCTTTAATTGATCTCGACACCACTGATATTATGACAGTATGGGTTAGAATTTAAAAATGGGTTGTAGAAGGAAATTTCATTGTTTATTCCTTGGGAGTATATTTATAACATTATTTGTATATAAATGTTGTAGTGTGCTTTTATTATAATTTATAGTTAATTATGCCACAAAACAAAATATCAACCCAAAGAGAATAGTTTATTATATTTATGGGTAAAACTATTTTTAGCTATTGTTGATAGTGAAAATTGTTGGCTATAGAAAGTTCAAGCACAAATTGAATGGAAACAAGACCTTTCTGTGGCATTTATAAAACATAAATGTTACACAGATTTCAATGAAAATTTAATGAAGACATGTAAAATTGCTTCAAATATTAACACACTTACATTATTTTGAATAATGCATCATATGAATTATACTTAGTTGATGTAGTAGACTGCCTTTTATTTCTTAATTTTTAAGTTTATTCATTCTACTTAAATCTAAATATGAAACATTCACACAGATATCTATTATTTATACACAAGTGCTACAGAATTTACTTTTCCCACATTAAAAATATAGGCCATCCTATTTGCTAAGATTTTACAATGAAATAACTCTGAAATATTTTAGGAAAGAAAACCTCATGTACTCTGTTACTGAAGTCTGAATTCTATGGAGAAGTGAAGTCTTTTGGGAGTCTTTTGGAGCTTCTCGTGTGAAAAGCAGCCAATAGAAAGAACTCTAGCTAATTATTGAAGAACACCTTTTGTTCATATGACTGGAACGTAATCTCAAAGCCCTTTCTAAAAGACCTCGAGACTTCCAATTTTGATACTTAGATGGGAATCATTGTCTTTCAAAGGATCACGTCTGGTTTAAATCAGTGAATAAATCTTTTTGTTCCTACACATTTTTCAGTTTTTGAGCTTAAGATCAGAGAAAATGAGCAGACCTACACAACATCTTCCCACTAACCACAGAGATAAATTTAATGGATGGTTCTGGGACTGTTTTCAAAGAGCAAGATGGTTATATGTCGTGTGTGTGATTTCTCTTCTTTGTCTGGATTTCTTTCCTTCTTCCCATTATTTCTTCCCTTCTGTTTTTCATATCAACTAAGACAGTTATGGAGCCACAAAACCTGAATGTAACTAAAGAAATAGTTTTATAATTCTAGTGGTGATATTCCTAACGATGTTGTAGGCATATGAAATTATAGTAGCTCTAAAATCCATTTTCCTAGTTGAATAATATGCTTAATACATTCATTAGTATAGTCAAGTCAAGAAGTTTGATGATGTCTTAGTACTAGGTATCTAAATTTACAGAGAAGTATCAGCTTGGTTATCTCTCACAGATTTTTTTTTAATTGGGTATTTTCTTTTCTTTTTCCTCTTTTTAAATTGAATTAAATTTAATTTTCAATTTATTTTTTACACTCCATATTCCATTCCTCACATCCCCGTCCACCCTCTGACTACTCCACACATCTGACACCTTCTCCCCACCGCACCCGTCTCCACGTGGATACCCCCACCCCCAATCCCACCTGACCTCTAAACTCCCTGGGAACTCCTGTCTCTTGAGGGTTAGGTGCATCGTCTCTGAATGAACACAGACCCAGAAGTTCTCTACTGTGTGTCTGTTGGGGGCCTCATATCAGCTAGCATATGCTTTCTGTTTGGTGGTCCAGTGCTGGAAAGATCTTGAGGGTCCAGTTTAATTGAGACTGCTACTCCTCCTACAGGATCGCCCTTCTGCTCAGCTTCTTTCACTCTCTCCTAATTCAAAAACAGGGGTCAGCTGCGTCTGTCCATTGGTTGGGTATAAATAATATGCATCTGACTCATTCAGCTGCTTATTGGGTGTTTCATGATAGATCCCTTTTTGTGAACACTCCATAGCCTCGGTAATAGTGTGAGGCCTTGGAACCGCCCCTTGAGCTGGATCCCAGTTTGGGCCTGTCCCTGGACCTTCTTTTCCTCAGGCTCCTCTTCATTTCCATCCCTGTAATTTTTTCAGACAGAAACAATTATGAGTTAGAGATGTGACTGTGGAATAGCAACTCCATCCCTCACTGGATGCTGGAGGTGGCCTCTATAAGTCCCCCCTGTTGGTCATTTCCTGAGGTTGCCTGTTTACATCCTTTCTGCTGGGGCTTCAGTCCTTTTCCTTCACCCAATACCAGATCAGGTTCCCCTCTCCCCCAACTCCCTACCCCATCTACTTTCCCTCCCAGGTAGGTCTCTCCCTCCCTCCTCACTTGTGATTGCTTTCTTCTCTTTCCCAAGTGGGATTGAGTTGTCCTCACTTGGGCACTTCAGCTTGTTGGGCTTTTTGTGTTCTGTGGACTGTTTCTTAGGCATTCTGTACATTTTTTTGTTAATATCCACTTATTCGTGAGTACATACCATGCCTTTCCTTTTAGGTCTGAGTTACCTCACTCAGCAAGATATTTTCTAGTTCCATCCATTTGTCTGTAAAAGTCAGGATGTCCTCGTTCTTAATAGCTGAGTTGTATTCCATTGTGTAAATGAACCACATTTTCTGTATTCATTCTTCTGTCATGGGACATCTAGGTTGTTTCTAGCTTCCTGCTATCACAAATAAGGCTACTATGAACATAGTAGAACATGTACACCTGTGGCATGCTGGGGCATCTTTTGGGTATATTCACAAGAGTGATATAGCTGGGTCTTCAGGTGGATCTATTTCTAATTTTCTGAGGAACCTACAGATTGATTTACAGAGTGGTTGTACCAGTTTGCAATCTGAGCAGCAATGGAGGAGTGTTCCTCTTTCTCCACATCCTCTCCAACATATGTTGTCACCTGATATCTTGATCTTAGCCATTCTGATTGGTGTAAGGTGGAATCTCAAGGTCATTTTGATTTTCATTTCTCTGATCACTAAGGACTTTGAACATTTATTTAGGTGCTTCTCAGCCATTCAAGATTCCTCAGTTGTGAACTTTTGGTTTATTTCTAAACCCCATATTTTCATTGGGTTGTTTGGTTTTTTTGGTGATTAACTTCTCCAGTACTTTATATATTTAGGATATTAGGCTTCTATCAGATGTGGGGGTTAGTGAGGATTTTTTTTTCCAAATCTGAAAGTTGCTGTTTTGTCTTATCAACTACGTTCTTTATCACTCAGAAGCTTTCCAGTTTCATGAAATCTCATTTATCAATTCTTGTTTGTTTGTTTTTGTTTTTTCAAGACAGGGTTTCTCTGTGTAGCCCTGGTTGTCCTGGAACTCAAAATCCACCTGTCTCTGCCTCCCAAGTGCTGAAATTAAAGGCATGGGCCACCACTGCCTGGCCCATTTATCAATTCTTGATCTTGTAGCATGAAACATTGGAGTTCTGTTTAGGAAATTTCCTCCTGTGCCAATGGGTGCAAGGCTCTTTCCCACTATCTCTTCTATTAAATTCAATATATCTGGTTTTATGTAGAATTTCTTGATCCACTTGGACTTGAGCTTTGTACAAGGTGAGAAATATGGGTCTATTTTCATTCTTCTACATATAGACAGCCAGTTAGACCAGCACTATTTTTTGAAGATGATTTCTTTTTTCCATTGTATATTTTTGGCGTCTTCATCAAAAATCAAGTGACAGTAAGTGTGTGGTTTTGTTTCTGGATCTTCAATTCTGTTTTATTAATCCACATGTCTGTCTCTGTACCAATACCATGCAGTTTTTATCACTATTGCTCTGTAGTACAGCTTAAGGTCAGGGATAGTGATTTTCCCCCAGCTGTTCTTTTATTGTTAAGAATTGTTTTTGCTATTCTGGTTTTTTTACCTTTCCAAATGAATTTGAGGATTGCTCTTTCCATGTCTTTGAAGAATTGTGTTGTGATTTTAACGGGGATTGCATTGGATCTACAGATTGCCTTTGGTAGGATGGCCATTTTTACTATGCTAATTCTGCCAATCTCTGAGCATGGGAGATCTCTCCATTTTCTGAGCTCTTCTTCAATTTCTTTCTTGAGAGACTTGAAGTTATTGTCATACAAGTCTTTCACTGGTTACAGTTACCCCAAGATATTTTATACTATTTGCAGCTATTGTGAAGGGAATTGTTTCCCTAATTTCTTTCTCAGCCTGTTTATTCTTTGTATAAAGAATGGCTACTGATTTATTTGAGTTAATTTTATATCTGATCACTTTGCTGAAGTTGTTTATGAGCTGGAGAAATTATCTGGTACAATTTTGGGGGTTGCTTATGTATACTATCATATCATCTACAAATAGTATTTCTTCTTTACCAATTTGTATCCACTTGATCTCTTTTTGTTGTCTTATTTTTCTAGCTAACACTTTGAGTACTATATTGAATAGATATGAGGAGAGTAGGCATCCTTGTCTTGTAGCCAATTTCAATGGGATTGCTTCAAGTATGTCTCCATTTAGTTTGATATTGTCTGTTGGTTTGCAGTAAATTGTTTTATTATGTTTAGGTTTGGGTCTTGAATTCCTGATCTCTGCAATACTTTTAACATAAAGGGGTGCTGTATTTTGTCAAATTCTTTTCTGCATCTAAGGAGATGATCATGTGATTTTTTTTCTTTAAGTTTGTTATATAGTGGATTACATGAATGGATTTTCATATATTAAACCAACCTTGCATCCCTGGGATGAAGCCTACTTGACCATGGTGAATGATGGTTTTGAATGTGTTTTTGAATTTTGTTTGCAAGAATTTTATTGAGTATTTTTGCATTGATATTCATAAACGAGATTAGTCTGAAGCTCTCCTTTTTTTTGGGTCCTTGTGTGATTTAGGTATCAGAGTAATTATGGCCTCATAAAATGAGTTAGATAGGATTCCTTCCATTTTTATTTTATGGAACAGTTTGAGGAAAATTGGTTTCTTGAAGATCTGGTAGAATTCTGCACTAAATCCATCTGGCCCTGGGCTTTTTTTGGTTGGGAGGTTTTTAATGACTTCTATTTCCTTATGTGATATGGTCCTATTTAGATAATTTATCTGCTCTTGTTTTAACTTTGGTATGTGGCATCTGTCTAGAAAATTATCCATTTCATCTAGATTTTTACAGTTTTCTTGAGTATAGGCTTTTCTAGTAGGATGTGATAATTTTTTGAATTTCTGCCTTTTCTGTTGCTATGTCTCCCTTTTCATTTCCTATTTTATTAATTTGGATACTGCCTCTTGGCCCTTTAGTTAGTTTGGCTAGGGGTTTATCTTGTTGATTCTTTCAAATACCCAGCTTTTGGTTTTGCTGATCCTTTATATTGTTTTCTTTGTTTCTATTTAGTTGATTTCATCCCTGAATTTGACTACTTCCTGCCTTCTACTCCTCTTGAGTGAGTTTGCTTTTTGATGTTGTTGTTCTAGATCTCTGGTGTGTTGTTAAGTTGTTAGTATAAGATCTCTCCAGTTTCTTTACCAGGGCACTTAGTGGTATTAACTTTTCTTTTAGGACTGCTTTCACTGTATCTCATATGTTTCGGTATGTTGTGTCAACATTTTCATTAAATTCCAGGAAGTCTTTAATTTCTTTCTTTATATCTTCCCTGCCCAAGGTATCATTCAGTAAAAAATTGTTCAGTTTCCACATGTATGTGGGCTTTCTGTAGTTCTTGCTGTTATTGAAGTCCAGCCTTAGGCCATGGTGGTCTGATAAGATGCATGGTATTATTTAAAACTTTTTGTATCTGTTGAGGGTTGTATTGTGACCAATTATATGATCAATTTTGGAGAAGGTACCATGAGCTGCTGAGAAGAAGGTGTATTCTTTTGTTTTAGGGGGAAATGTTCTGTAGATATCTGTTAAATCCATTTGGTTCATAACCTCTCTTAGTTTTGCCGTGTCTATTTAGTTTCTGTTTCAATAACCTGTCCATTGATAAAAGTGAAGTGTTGAAATCTCCCACTATTATTGTGTGGGGTACAATGTGTGTTTTGAGTTTTAGTAAATTTTCTTTTATGGATTTGGGTGCTCTTGCATTTGGGGCATAGATGTTCAGAATTGAGACTTTCTCTTGGTGGATTTTCCCCTTGATGAATATGAAGTGTTCTTCTTCATCACTCTTGATAACTTTTGATTCAAAGTCTATTTTATTGGATATTCAGATGACAACTCCTGCTTGTTTCCTGGAATCATTTGCTTGGAAGACCTTTTTCTATCCTTTTACACTGAGATATTTTCTGTCTTTGGTGTTGAGGTGTGTTTCTTGTATGCAGCAAAATGCTGGGTCTTGTTTGCATATACAGTCTGTTAGCTTATGTCTTTTTATACTGAGTTGAGTCTATTAATATTTATAGATATTAAAGAGGGATGACTGTTGGTTCCTGATATGTTTGTTTTTGTAGGTGGCTTTATGTATTTGTGACTCTCTGCTTTTGACTTTGTTGTGAGATGCTTAATGTCTTGTCATTTCTTTGGTACAGGTATCTTCCTTGTGTTGGAGTTTTCCTTCCAGTATCCTCTATAGGGCTTGGTTAGTAGATAGATATTGTTTGAATTTGGTTTTGTCCTGAAATATTTTGCTTTCTCCATCTATGTTATTTGAGAGTTTTGCTAGGTATAGTAGCCTGGGATGGCATTTGTGTTCTCTTAGAGTCTACATTACCTCTGAACAGGCTCTTGTAGCTTTCATAGTCTCTGTTGAGAAGTCTGGTGTAAGACTGATAGGTCTACCTTTGAATGCACCTTCTAATATTCACTCTTTGCTCTGTGCATTTGGTGAAGAGAAGATGTTCTTTTCTGGACCCATTGATTTGGTGTTCTATACCCTTCTTGTACCTTTATGTCCATCTCTTTCTTTAGATTGGGGAAAGTTTCTTCTATGATTTTGTTGAGGACATTTTCAGGTCCTTTGATCTGGGAATCTTTGTTCTCCTCTGTTTCAATTATTCTTAGATTTGGTCTTTTCATTATGTCCTGAATTTCCTGGATACTTTGGGTTGGAGTTCTTTATGTTTTGCATTTTCTTTGACAGTTGTGTAGCGGGTCCTCTAGGATGGATTGGGATATGAAGTCTTCACGAGAGCAGACCAATTAGGGTGTGCCCTAGCAGGGAGGACCAGGAAGAAGAGGTGGAAGAGATGGAAGGAAGGGAAATGGTATTTGAGAGAGTAGGGATTCTGGTGGATGATGGGTCCCCAGTCCACCAGGCTCCCAGCAGCAGCTCCAGAACTTGGGGCAAGGCATGCATTGGGGGGAGGTATCTTACCAACTGCTCTGAGTACAGCAGGTCCTCTAGGATGCATCTGGATATGGAATCTTCACGGTAGCAGCAGATATTTTCTTTATTTACATTTCAAATGTTATTCCCATTCCCAGTTTTCCCGCCTCTCAAAAACCCCCTATCCCATCCATCTCTCACAAATATTAAGTGTTTCCCTTAATCCATCCGAAATCAGAATAAAACCTTTTCTGTTCCTGCCTCTATGAAGTCACATGGACAAGGTCTTATAAGCAAGGACATAGACCTGTGATTTATATATTGTCCAGCAAATTGATGGATGTGATATTAACAAATTGAGATGATATGAACAAATTGTGTATATAGCTCTATACAGATAGTTATGTGAAAATATATTATTGATTGACAAATTTAAATCATATGTACTAATAAAATAGTGTGAAATTACATCTGATTACTATATTATAAATGTATACTTGTCTCTGTTTCATCATGAGAGTGTATCATAATTCTCATATGGTCATCAGTTAGTTTTATAAATTTTTCCATAATCTGTTTAAATGGGAAGAGGTTCAATTTTTCATTCCTATATTTTTTGTGACAAATTTACATTTGAAGATTATTGTTCTTGAATTTTTATCAAATAATAACTATAGTTATTAATATAAAAACTAACTATATAAAACATATAATTTTTAGAGTGAGTTTTCATGAAACAAGTATGATTGGCTAACTATCTGGGTTTGTATTATTCAAGTGTACCACTTTATCCATGTAGATCCTGGTGTGTAATGAACAACCAAGCAGCCATTTTGTAATAATTTTTTATAATAATATGTGACACCAGTTAAGCAGGCACAGTCCTCCAAGTTTGACCGTATCCCTCTGTTGCAGACACAACTAAGTGCATGCATTTTTAGTAGGTATAGTTTTATTTACAGAACCAAGAAAAAAAAACAGATTTGTATGTCCTGCTACACATGATCTAAATCACATATCATACATAGAACAGCATAGAATTTTGGTCAAAATTATGTGTGTTGGAATATATAGAATTGCCAGTGATGTTTATTAGGTACCTAACAATATCACTTTGATTTATTTCCTTTATATAAACAAACATCCTGATATTTAATGGCTGAGTGCACGTCTTGCAGAAGAAACTTTTGAGAATCACATGCTAAAAATGAAAGCCCAATCTTTGTAGATTGACACTTATGGGTCCCCACTGTTACTGTCTTTTATGTTTTTGCTTCTTAAAACTAGCCTTCTATACTGTTTCAAGAATTACACTTATGAGTTACTTATAGTGTAGTCTTTTTAAATTTCACTGGAGTATACATTTTCTATTATTGTCAAACTCTCATGTAGTCCTCTAAATTAACCTTTGCCTTTTGTGATCTAAAAGATTTCCAGTGTTTCTAGATTGTAGACAATGCTTGATGTCCACAAAAATCTTGATTTATGTCATTCTTATTTTGATTTTGTCTCTGCTCATATAGTGTATTTTGACTGATTTTCCAGCATATCCAAAAGTTAATTAATATTTGCCTAATTTAGTCATTGAAAATATACTTCAAGAACATAAAAATTATTCAAACATTTATGTTCAATGAATGAGGTGAAATTAAATACAGTTTTCTTTCTTCTTCTTCTTTTTTTTGTTTATTTTATTTTATTTATTTATTTTTTTTGAGACAGAGTTTCTCTGTGTAGCCTTGGCTGTCCTGGAACTTACTCTGTAAACCAGCCTGGCCTCAAACTCAGAAATCCTCCTGTCTCTGTCCCCCAACTGCTAAGAATAAAGGAGTGTACCATCACTGCCTGGCTAAATGCAGTTTTCTTATTTTCTGCCATTCCTATTGGTGCTAGAGAAATGATCAGTGTAGATCCACTTTCATTTAGTTAATGACAATGATGCTAACATTTTTCAGATGTTTATTGAGTATTTGTCATTTATTTTGTGAGAACTGTTACTCAGTCCATTAGTGCTTTTTTCCACTCAGTTTTTAAGATTTTTATTGATTTAATTTTTTTCTGAGTACTTTAGATTTTTTTATAAAGTAATTTCTTTCAGATATTTTCCATTCTGTACATTCTTTCTTTTTTCTATTAGTTGTTACCATGTGTCTGCAGTTACTTTTCAATTTCTTTTGATGACATTTGTTAATTATTGGTATTATTTTCTTAGAGGTAAGAGATCTATTCAGAAAGCCTTGGCCTAAGACTGCATTTGAGAATATTTTCCCTACATCTTACCTTATTTTTTAAAATGTTAAGTCATATATTAATATCTTGATTTTTTTTTTCATCTTATTTTTGTCCAGAATGGAGGATAGAAGTCTAATTTCCTTCTTCTAATGGTGGAATTATTCAGTTTCCTAGGAACATTTTTTGAAGACCATTCCTTAACTCCAATGGGTATCTTTGACATCTTTGTCAGTAGTCTTGTGCCTGTACCTTTAAAGGTTTATTTCCTCACTCTCTTTCATATACCATTGATGTACATGTCCATTTCTACACATTTCTACACTGTTTTGTTTCTGTGGCTCTGTCATATTTCTGAAAATTTGGCATAATGAAGCCTCTTATAATGCTTATTTTATTCAACATTGCTTTGAATATTCAGGGCATTTTTGCTTCCATATAAATTTTAAGATTTACTTATATCTTGGTGAAGAATGAAAATGAAAATTTGAAGTAGAGGACCATACTGAATCTGTAGATTGCTTTTGGTCGCATAACCATTTTGCCTGACTTAATTTTTCCAGTCTGTAAGCATTAAAAGTATTTTATGTGTGTTTTTCAAATGTCTTCAATGTTTTAAACATTTAATTATATTTCTCTTCTTTTGTTTGGTTTATTTGAAGGTATCTTATTTTGAGTATTAAATGTTTATGAAATCAGCTTCTTCAATCCTTCCCCTAATTCAACCATAGGGGTTCCCACCTTTAATTCTCTGTTTGGGTGTAAATGTCTATGTCTGTCTCAATCAACTGCTGGTAGGGCCTCTCAGGGTATAACCATGTCAGGCTCCCATCTGTAAGCACATCATAGCATCAGCAATAGTGTCAGGCCTTAGTGCTCTCCCTTGAGATTAGATCCCAAGTTGGGCAGGTAATTGGACCATTTTTTTCTTTGAATATCTTCTCCATGTTTGTCTCTGCCTTTTTTTTAGTCAAGAACAGTTCTGGGTCAGAAAATTTGACTGTTGGTTAGTAACCCTGTCCTTCCACTTGAGGTCTGGACTCTCTACTGGGTACTTCAAGTTCCCTCTCACCAATGTTGGGCATTTTGGTAAAGTTTACCCTCATTGAGTCCTTAGAATCTCTCTTCCCCTTGATCTTTGGTACTTTCTAGATGGTCTCCCCTCCCCTCAACCTACCCCACTTCTATTTATCTTCATTCATTATCTTGGCCCTCTGGGATTCACTTCTGCCCTCCATCCCTGATCCTGTTCACATTTTCCCCTCCTCCTTCCTTCTCCCACCCATGTCCCTCCCTCCCTCTGCCTCCTGTGATTATTTCCTTCCCTGTTCTAAGTGGAATTGAAACATCCTTACTTGGTCCTTTCTACTTGTTACACTTCTTACCTTCTATGAATAGTGTCCTAGGTATTCTGTATTTTTTGGTTAATATTCAGTAATCAGTAAGTCTTTTTGAGTCTGAGTTACCTCATTCAGGATGATATTTTCTAGTTTCATGCATTTGCCTGCAAAATTCATGATGTCCTCATTTTTAATGTGTAAATAGTATTCCATTGTATAAATGAACCACATTTTCTGAATCCATTCTTCATTTGAGGGAAATCTGGGTTGTTTCTAGCTTCTGGCTATTACAAATAAGGATGCTATGTACATGGTGGAGCACATGTCCAAGTGGTATGGTGGAGCATCTTTTGAGTATAAACCTGAGTCATATAGCTGGGTCTTCTAGTAGGCCTATTTCCAAATTTCTGATGAAATGCCTACTTGATTTTCAGAGTGATTGTACCAGTTTGCAATCACACAAGCAATGGAGGAGCATTCCTTTCTCCACATCCTTATCACCATGTGCTGTTGTGGTTCAAAAAAGTGGCAGGCCTGGGCTGTGGCCCTGGCCTGCCTGCTGTGGCTCTCTCTCTCCCTGGGTGGCAGGGGGCCTGCTGTTAAGGCCCAGGTCTCTCTCTCCTCCCGGGGCTGGCCTGTTTGCTGCACAGCGCCTTAATTAAAAAGGAGGCAATGTATGAATAAGTTATTTTATTGTAGGAAGGAGATACATGCTGGTTGAGTAGAGAGAAGGAAAGGAGAGAAGGAGAGAGAGAGAAAAGAGAAGGGAGAGAAAAGAGAAGAGGGAGAAAGAGCAAAGAGGAGAGAGAGAAAGCAAGAGGGTAAGAGTAAGAGCGAGAGGGGTAAGAGTAAGAGAGCGAGGAAAGAACAAGAGAGTGAGGAAGCAAGGGAGAGAGAAGGGGGCAAACCACCCCTTTTATTGTATGGGGCGTGGCATGCCTGACTTGTGGTCAGATGACTGTGTGTAAGGTCCAGCTAGAATGTTGGCAGTTTGAGGCAGTGTCTGACTGATAGAGCACACTTCTCCTGCAGGGGCAGCTGTGAGGGGTCTGGGCTGAAATATGAGCCATGGTCTCAGGAGCAATTCACCAAATGCCTTCCGTCCCTCCTGAGCAGATGCTCATTGGGTCTCCGGGGTTCAAGGTGGCTCTACTGGACTCTGGCTGTCAGAACTGCTCACTGCCCAACATGCTGTCACTTGAATTTTTGATCTTAATCATTCTGATAGGTATAAGCTGGAATCTTAGGGTCATTTTGAGTTTAACTAAGGGCTTCACATATTTCTTTAAGTGTTTCTTGGCCATTAGAGATTCTTCAGTTGAGAATTCTCTGTTTATACCTGTACCCCATTAACTGTGTTATTTGGGATTTTGGAGGTTAACTTCTTGCATTCTTTATATATTTTGGATATTAGCCCTCTGTCAGATTTTGTCCTATTGACAGTGACATTTGTCTTCCAGAAGCTTTTCAATTTTATAAGGTCCCATTTTATCTATTGTTGATATTAGAACTTGAGCCATTGCTGAACATTTCAGGAATTTTCCCCTTATGCCAGTCAGTTCGAGGCCATTTCCCACTTTCTCTTCTGTTAGATTCAGTGTATCTGGTTTTATATTGAGGTCCTTGATCCACTTGGTGTTGAGCTGTATTCAGGGTGATAACTGTGGATCTATTTTCATTGGACTATGTATAGTCACCAGTGAGACCAACATCATTTACTGATGATGCTTTCTGAATGTTATGTACTTCTTTGTCAAATATGTCCATAGGTGTGTGGGTTTACTTCTGAGTCTTTGATTCTATTCCATTAATTGACCTGTCTGTTTCTCTAGCAATACCATGCAGTTTTTATTGTTATTGCTTTGTAGTACAACTTGAGGTCAGTGATGGTGACTTCCCTGGAAGTTTTTTTATTGCTGAGAATTGTTTTGGCTATCTTTGTTTGTTTATTTTTCCATATGAATTTGAGAATTGCTCTTTCCATATCTGTGAAGAATTGTGTTGGAATTTTGATGGGGATTTCACAGAATCTGTAGATAACTTTTGGTAAAATGGCCATATTTACTACATTAATTCTGTCAATCCATGAGTGTGGGAGATCTTTCCATCTTCTGAGGTCTTCTATTTCTTTCTCTAGAGACGTGAAGTTCTTTTTTTATAAATCTTTCTCTTGCTTTATAAGAGTTACACTAAGATATTTTGTACTATTTTTGGCCACTATGAAGGGTTTTGTTTCCCTAATTTCTTTCTCAGTCTGTTTATTATTTATGTAAAGGAGGGCTACTGATTTGTTTGAGTCAATTTTATATTCTGCTACTTTGATGAAGTTGTTTACAGCTGTAGGAGTTCTCTGGTAGAATTTTGTGGGTCACTTTGTATACTATCATATCTTCTGCAAATAGTGATACTTTGACATCTTCCTTTCCAATTTGTATCAGCTTCATCTACTTTTGTTGTCTCATTGCTCTGGCTAGCACTTCCAGTATTATATTGAATAGATAGGGAGAGAGTATTCTGTACTTTTTTTTTTTTTTTTTACTAATATCCACTTATTAGTGAGTACATACCATGCACATCCTTTTGGGTCTGAGTTACCTCACTCAGCATGATATTTTCTAGTTCCATCCATTTGCCTACAAAACTCAGGATGTCCTTGATATTAATAGTTGAGTAGTATTTCATTGTGTAAATGAACCACATTTTCTGTATCCATTCTTTCATGAGACATCTAGGTTTTTTCTAGCTTCTGGCTATCACAAATAAGGCTGCTATGAACATAATAGAACACGTGTGGGGAGAAAGGAAGGGATATGGGAGAGAAAGTGGATGGAGGGGCAGTGGAGGGGAAAGGGGAACCTGATCTTGTATTGGGTGACTGAAAAGGACTGAAGCCCTGGGGGCCAACAGAAAGAATAGAAACAAGCAACCTCAAGAAATAGGAGGTTAGTGGACCCTCCATAAAGCATCAGAGACCTGGGAGTAAGAGATTCTGAGGGATCAAAGGGGGGGGGACTTTACATGCAGTGCCTGACAATGGTGAGAGGGAATTTATAGAGACCACCTCCAGCTGGAAGACAGGGCATCAACTACCATCCCACAGTCACATCTCTGAATCATAATTGTTCCTGTCTGAAAGAATTACAGAGGGAAATGGAGAGGCGCCCAAGGAAACAGAAGGTCCAGTGACAGGCCCAAAGTGGGATCCAGCTCAAGGGAAGGTCCCAAGCCTGACACTATTACTGAGGCTATGGAGCACTCACTAAAAGGGACCTATCATGACTGTCCTCTGAAACACCCAACAAGCAGCTGAAAGAGTCAGATGCAGATACTTGCACCCAACCAATGGACAGAAGCTGCTGACCCCTGTGGCTGAATTAGGGAAGGCTGAAGGAAACTGAAGAGAAGGGTGATCCTGTAGGAGGACCAGCAGTCTCAATTAATCTGGACCTCCCTAGATCTCTCAAACACTGGACAACCAAACAGAAAGCATACACCAGCAGATATGAGGTCCCCAACACACATACAGTAGAGGACTTCCGGATCTGTATTCATTCAGAGATGATGTACCTAAACCCTAAAGAGACTGAAGGCCCCAGGGAGTTTAGAAATCAGGTGGGGTGGGAGGTGGGGCTATCCATGTGGAGACAGGTGGGTGGGAAGGAGGTGTTGAGCAGTTGGAGGGTGGGTGAGGGGGCAGAGAATGCAATATGGAGTGGAAAAATAAATTAATTTAATAAAAAATAAATAAATAAATAAATAAAATGAAAAATAATAATAATAATAAAATAAAAAATTTAAACCATAACATAGAAAGAGAAACAAGATACATAGAGACAAAACTGTGTTCATATGGAGGGAAAAATAATAATTTTAGAGAACTATTTTTATAGGTAAGTTATGAAGCCAATAAAATATTCAGCAATATATTTTATAGAAATTGACAACCTTATTACTGTCACTCAACCTTTTTTGTTTTTAAATTTCAAGGATGGCATGTTATTGGAAAAAAATAACCATATACATGAAACAAAGCAGAGAGCTCAGAAACAAATCTACATATATATTAGCAATTACTTTTCAAAACAAGAGGCCAAGCAATGAAAGAGGAAAAAGGAATCAGGATATTCAGAAGGGAAAAGTTGAAACTTCCAATCTTACCATGCAGAAAAGTTAATTCAAAACAGATCATAAAGCTAAGTGAAATTCCTAAAATAGAAAACTCCTTGAGGAAAACAGAGAAAAAGAAATCTAGGTTACCTAGAATAGCTGAATACTTTTTAAAAAAAAATTTCAATAAAACAAGTATAAATTATAAGAGAAAATAATTTAGATTTTTTCAATGTTAAAATACTTTCTTTTAAAATGGAAATATAAGAATATTTTACAGAGAAAATATTTCCTGTATGTGACAGATGTATTCTGAATGTTTTAAGGATTTTGACAATTCAAGGATGAAGAAAAAATACCCCATCAAAAAATATCGGCAAATGATTTTAACAGGTTCTGCACAAGATATATATAAATGGGCAGAACATACATGGAGAGATGTTCAATGTCATTAGCCTTCAGCAAAATGCAAATAAAAAGCAAATGAGATACTGCTGTCTAGCTATTAGAATGAGTCAAATTTAAATGACTTATAATAGCAAGTATAGAGGCAAGATAGCAGGTACCTGGAGAGTGCACATTGCTAATAGCCACATATAATTATATACTCACTTCAAGAAACTGGTTCACTATTATTTTCAGGTGAGTTTTCATTTACTGTATATCCTGGCCATAACATTTCCAGATATTAGCAAGATGAAAATAAACAGAGTAACAAGTATATGTACATTAATTTTACTCAGCAATGACAAAAATTAAATACACATTAAATGGCTACCAATAACCTAATGTTTAAACATAAGGTAGTATATACATCCAAAAGGTATTTCTCCATAATATGAAAGAATAAAATCTGATTTGTGAATCTCAAACTCTTCACTTTGATTGAAGAACCTAGGCAAGTGATCACATGTTATTTGATTTTATTTATTTCCATTGTTTACCAATCTAAGGTGACTGTTTAGGGATCACTGGTTGGTCTTTATAAATAAAGGACTTTGCTTATCAAAGG
>JADRCD010224773.1:56773-69662 GCA_019843815.1 Montemys delectorum | reverse complement strand
GAGAGAGAGAGAGAGAGAGAGAGAGAGAGAGAGAGAGAAATGGGGTGCTCCAGTGCCGTTGTTGTGTGTTATACTGAATTTCCAGACTTAGTCTCCACTGCATGCTGCCTGGTGGACAGAGAGAGCTGGCTCTTAACTGTCATCACCCCTGGGACATGTGCCACCCTTTCAGAGAAAGGGACTCCCCTGGGATGCTCAGTCTAAAATGGCTGTGATCTAGTAGGGGCAGCTCACTCTAACAGCTTTGCTCTAATCTGAGGACTGGAAGAGTGCCTGAGCATACACATAGAGACCTGGAAACAAACTATGGCCCATGGGCCAAAGCCAGCTGCCACCTATTTTTGTGTGGGCAAAGAAACACACACACACACACACACACACACACACACACACACACATTCAAATATATGTACATATATATGAAGCAAAAGAAAAAATGTTATTCATGGTACACAAAATTCTGAGATCCCAATGAAGTTGGAACAAAGAAAACTTTATTGAGACACTGTAGTGTAGTCTGTAGCTACTTACAGAAACTTTGTAAAGAGCTTTATTAATGATTTGGGGAAAGGTATACAAGCCGTATAACCACTACCATAAACAAACTGATTGTTTCTGTTATCCAGAAAGTTCCTTTTGCTCCTTTGTGGTCAGCTGTCCTCACCCACCCCTGGTCAGGAGCACATAGTTGAGTTTGTGTCGTAGCAGCAGGGTTACAACATTGTTACAAAGACCATAAGGCCTAGAAACACCTAAACCATGTCCTAATTGGCCCTTTCCAGGAAAAGTATACTGACCCCATGCAGGGAGGGGGAGGCCACCGTTAACCTTGGAAGAACCCTGAATCCAAAGTCAAGAGACTGTCATGGTTCACAGCTGTGTAACCTGGGAAGGCCACTCACCCTATGAAGCTCTGTCCTTGTCATTTATAGAAATGGCAATATTAACTGTGCCTGTACTGCCTGTCTCACATGGCCATTGTCTGGATCAGATGACTTTAGAGATGTGCAAGAGCTTTGTCAGCTGCCCAGTCCTGCTTGAATGCTTAGTGTCATTAACCCAAGAAGACGGGTCATCATGGCATGGCCATGGATGTGACCTGTCCCCCCTGCCCACCCACTCCCAGGGATCCTCTTCCAGCCCATTCTTTGTAACTTCATAACTTCTCCCTGCTTTATCACTTCCTCCTGGCCTTTGGGCAGGGTTTCTCTGTCAGGCCTTCTAGGTCCCTCCCCTTCATTCTGGACAATTTCAGGTTGTCAGGTTGGCTTTCCTATTGATGGCCCAATCTCGTGGTGAATCTACACGTTAGTTAATTTTTGACTTCACTGTGACAAATCACTTAATAGGACTAACTTCAGGGAGGCAGGGCATATGGGCTTCCGGGATGAGGGGATTTTAGCTCATCGTGGTGGGGAAGGTATCAAGGAGTCACTGGTGGAAGCTCCTCACACAGCAGCTGACTGGAAAGCAGAAAGCCTGGGTTAGAGCCACAAGCAGATACCTATCATTCTGAATGTCTGTCCCCAATGACATGCTTCTGCAGTATAGTGGCCATATGTCACCAGGATTTTTATACATAACCTCCCAAAACAGTTCTAGGAGCTGGGGACCAAAATGTGAACCTGCAGGGGACATCTCACATTCAAATGTAACATTGCGTGTGGCCACATCTGCCCGTGGAGGAAGGCTCCACACTCTGTGCTGTTTGCTTTTGTTCAGACTTGTTCTTTTGTCAATATTGCACTGAGGCATTGGTTAGGGTTGCGCTGGGGTACTGTGCCCTCGGGCCTTGTTTTGGAAACTGGCAACTTAGATACCATGAAGTCCTGCTGAAGAGCAAGTGTGTAGACAGAGGAGGTGGAACGCTTTGAATAATCCCTATGCCCATTTATGGAGGCGTTGAAATAATGGTGTTGCAAGGAGAACCCCCTTATCTCTGTGGCCGTCCTCTTTCCATGGTGTAACTAGCAGTCACCTCATAGCAAAAGTCTGCTGTTCGCCCAGGAAACACCTAGAGACTCATAACCCCATTGTGATCTAGAAAGCCCCAGAGAGGCCAGAAGATGGCCTGCCTCTTTCCTCCCAGAGTGTCCACTTCATTTCCTGATCCCAGGACTCAGATCTACTGTTATCTCAGCTTGAAAGGCACCACAGCTTCTCCCAGTTCTGGGCTCTTGAGCCCTGGCCTTGGCCTCTCTCTGCTTGCTTCATTCTGGCTCCATTTCCTGCCTCTCCAGACTCTCCCAAGGACAGGTACAGCATTCATGTAGCCCTCTTTCAGTTCCTGCAACCCAGGCTTTCCTTGTGCTGATCAAGTCATTGCAATGGAGATCAGATGGTCTACAACTCCTAAAATATTTCCTTTCCAGATTTTCTTAACCGGTGGCTCCCTTAATCTCTTGGCTTCTTCACCAGTGGCATTTTTTGCTACAGTGCCTCTGACACATGACTCTCCACCTAACTGTGTGGCACATACTAACTGCTTAGAAGTCTCTAAGGACGGGAGACTCACTCAAAGGACACCCCATTCCTTTGCTGCAAGTTTTTTTTTTTTTTTTTTTTGCTATCAAAAATCTTTAAGAATTAAAATTGTCCTCCTTATCGTCTGGCCCAGTGATGGAAGTCTGTGCTCTGGAATGATTCAGAACCCACTTTCTGCAAATGCTTGCCTGCCTCTCTTTTCCTACCTCTGCTCCACAATGCCTGGGTCCTTGTGAGATCCCACTACTTCTTTACAGCAAGGTGCTTGGAAGCAGAGCCTTCAGAAGCCCCCTTGGGCTTCCACCTCGGCACCACCAGATGCAGTGATCTGCCATCTTGCCACCACTAAGCCGGCTCAGGGAGCCCTAGAGTGGTACTGGCAAAGGTTGTATGGTGGTTTGAATGAGATGTCCCCCCCCCCCCATAGACTCAGACTGTTTGAGGAGGCTTAGGGGGTGTGGACATGTTAGAGGAGTTACATCACCAGAGACAAGCTTTGGGAGTTTAAAGACTGGTGTCATTTCTCCTTTGCTCTCCTTGCTTCCTGTTTGTGGTTTGAACTGATCCCTCTGGAATCATAAGACCACACAAATTCTGTCTTCTGTAAGCTCCTTTGGTCATGGTGTGCTTCCACAGCAATAGGAAAGTAGCTAAGAGAGGTTGTGAATCAGATCGATTTCCCAGAAGGCCTTCTGACAAGGAGAGAGCAACCAAGGCTGTTTGGAGCCTCTGGGACTTGGAGATGATGAGAACAGAATCAGTCTGATTTAACTAAGGTCTTCCTTACAACCCACACGACCTAGAGGCCCTCATGGAAATCTGGAAGTCACGGTATCTGTCTTTCCATTGACTTTCCAAGCAGCTCAAGGCCCAAGTGTCAAGTCAGTTCCCATAGGCTCCCTGGGCCTGCCTCTTCTGAAGGGCTCTGGTTCCAGCTGCTGTCTCAGGGTATTCGTGGCTACAAAAGAGGACATAGGCCCTGACAGCAGGTCTTCCTTCTGCAGCTTCAGTTGGGGACAAGGATCAGAGGACCCCTACCCCTTCCTTTGTGGGCTTTGCTGAGTGAGGCTGTGGAGAGGAGATATCAGCTGTTATAGGCTTGATGCTCTCGCCAGCAAAGACCAATTGGCATTCCCTGGAGGAAAAAGGGTGTCCTGTCTGCACCCCTTTTTAGGTGTTGTGATATGTCACCTCTTCAGGCTGATCCTGTGCTACAGAGAGTACCAGAGGTGGGAAATGGGCAGGCTTAGATTTGTCTTAGTCCTTTGCCCTCAACAAGTTCCTAGGAGTTTCAAGTTTCAGGAAATTGGATTCAGTTTGCATTCAGACCTACTGCCTGTAGGTTTAGCAGTGCACTAGGGAGTATGGAAGGGAGAGAAGGAGGGAGGGAGGAAAAATGTTCTGAACATATGTATCCACATATCCCCTTTTTAAGTTCCAAAGGAAATGAGTGACTTGCATACAGGAAACAGTAGACAGGACAAGGCAGTCAGTGGCAAAACTCAATGTCATCACACAGACATCAGCAGAGTTGGAGAAGACAAAGGACAAATACCTTTGGAGGCTGGCGGTGGGGTCAGGGAAGAGTCTAGGGAAGCAGTGAGCAGAAGGGCCAGCATTCTGATCCTTGGCTGGAATCACTAGCTTTTAATCAGCTTAGCAAATTAAGCATAGCATATCTGATAGGAATGACTTTCTGCTGCCGCATGTAAACTAGAAAGCCATGTAGGCAGGGGAAAGGGAAGGGAGAGTTGTCTTAGACTTCAATACTGTTGCCATCCAAGAAAATCTAGAAGCAGCTCCTTGCCCTAACCATACACATTGTCTTCTGGCCCTATTCCCTACCCCAAGGGCAGGCTCCTGATGGTGAGACTTGACCAGAGCTCAGCACACTCTCAAGTATGTGTTGACCCTACCCTATTGGAGGCCATGACTGAGGCTGTGTTTGGGGTTACAATGAATTGATTTTTGTCCAGTGAGTGCATCAGTAACCCAGAAACCCACAGGTTGTTTAACGTGCATTTTGCTGCCCACTGTTGATAATTTCAGTTTAGTCTCGGTGCTGTCTATGGCCTTGCTAGACACAGATTTTATTTTCACCTGTAGATTCCAATCTCCCCAGTGAACGTCAGTATTGTTTTACAGTGTGGAAAATAGACAGGAAAAGATGATAGGTGTATAGGGGACTGAGCGTCATCTTAGTAGTTCAGAGGAGATATGGTAGGGGAATGTGTTAAATGAAGCTCTGCTTACCTGTGACTTAGGTTTTACGTAGAGTTCAGTGATGGCCTTTTGGAGCCAACCTTGAATGACTTATTTTTGCCCTGTTATTGACAGTAATGATTGTGACAGTCATGCTGATAATTCATTATCTTATGGACATCTGTGGGAAGGATGGATGGTTTGGAAGCTATCTATGCACCTATAGTTTTTTTTTGGGGGGGGGGATCCTAATGAGGCAACATTTTCTCTGTCCTTGTTCCCAGGAAACAAGTATGAAATCAAGGTATACACTGGTGATGTGATTGGTGCAGGGACAGATGCTGATGTCTTTATCAATATCTTTGGAGAGTATGGAGACACAGGTAATGTGCCATTTCCTCATGAGCCACACCCAGTCCAGCTCCCTAGAGCTGCTGCTTCTTATAATCCAGAGGAGGAAGGCAGCTTGAGGCCTTCCCCTTCTGATCTTTCTGTTGAACATCTCTCTTCTCTCCTTGTGCTGTTATTTGTCATGGTTTGTCCCAATAGCTGGGTATCCACCTTATGTGGTCAAATGTATGTATGTGTGACAGGTCTTCAAAACTCCTGTCTGCCTGTCTGTCTGTCTGTCTGTCTGTCTGTCTGTCTTTCTCTCTCTCTCTCTCTCCTCTCACTCCTCTCCTTTCTCTGTATGTGTAGTGTGATTTTCAGAGTAAGATATTCCTGGGTTTGGATTGATTAAAATCCCATCCTAAACTATGAATAAACCCAAATTCTCATCCCCAGGAAATCATTCTCAATTTCTTTATTGCCATGAGCTCTGTGCTTATGTGGTCTGCTGTGGGATGTAGTAGAATTCAATGTGGTGAAATGGAATAAACCAGAGTGGAATAGAATAATCCTTGGTCTCACAGGTGAAGCAGAAGCTGCACACAGACACAGTTGCAGGTGCTGGGAGGAGGTTCAGGTCTCAGACGGAGACAGGTGGTTTCTCTTACTTCTGCCAATTTATTGGAATAACACAGAAGCCAGAAAAGTTACAGAGATGTGTGAATACATCAAAGATCCAACATGCAATGCTGAACTTATAAGGAATGAAAAAGGACTCTTCAGGTACCAGACATGAAGGAGAAACTCAAAACCAAAACCAAAGTATTAGCTACGAATCAATCCTGTGGCTCTTCAAAGGAGAGGGCTTTCATGCTCATTCGTCTAGGAGATAGGTTTTTGTGCTCATTGGGAGTGAGAGAATGAGTTGCAGGTCCTGCACGAGGCAAGAGATTGAATTTAGAACCATGCATGAAGCTCGGAGACCAGATAGTCTCAGTGTCAGCCCCCAAGGAGAAGCAGAGCAGAGCAGTGGCTTGTGTGAGGACACAGCCACTGGGTCTCTGCATGAAGTTAAAACCAAAACAACTGAAAATGTATGCTATTAAGGGACTTGAAGTCTGATTGTTATCCTAGACTTGTGATTTCAGAACCCCTCTGCCCCTACACAGAATACTTGGTTCAAGCTAGATGTAATGGCATATGCTTTTAATCCTACACTCAGAAGGTAGACACAGGCTGATTTCTGTGAGTTCTAGGTCGAGTTTGTCTACACAGTGAGCTCCTGGTCAGTCAGAGCTGTTTAATGAGATGCTGTCTCAAAACATAAAAACAACAACAAAACCAAAAAAGAATGTCTAGTTGGTAGAGAGTGAATCTCCATTAGCATTCTGCAAAGGCCTTTCTAAGACTGCATACGATTCCCACGAATGAAGTTTTAGAGTGAGACTATTTCCCAGAACTATGAGACATTTAAGAACACAACCCACTATGATGAAGCTCTAACCCACGCTGCAATCTGAACGAAGTCTCCAGGGGTTTCAGATAACAGAGTAGTGTTGAGGTAGCCTATAACTTAAAAAATTCTAAACTATTAACAACATGTCAGAAGGAACTGAAGAAAGCACGGTACCATGAAAAAACAACAAATTAGGAAAAATAACCAAACAAAACCCCAGGTAGCGAAAACATGGCTGCTAAAGGTAAGCCCCTTGGAGGCGTGCTACCCGATGCAAGGAAAGATGCTGATGAGAGGATTAGTGGCCTGCAAGCCTATGAGCAAACCCCTCAGATGGAGAGGAAGGGTTAAGGAGGCATGAGAGCAGGGAAGGGAGGGAAGTCTGGGAGAGGTTGATGCAGGGACAGAGGGTACTGGGCACAGGTAAGAGGAAATACCCTGAGAGATAATGGCCATTAGTGTTTTTAAGACCCAGCAGATCCGAATTGTCAGCTTAAAGTATCTAAATGACTCATGGACTAGACTCTATGCAGGAATCTATATTGCCCTGTTAAACCAAAAGCAAAGAGAAAGATCTGAGAAGAAGCAAAGCCGGCAGGTCACTTTCCATAAAAATTCCTCCCTGGTGGATGGATAACTCCCATCACCAACCACAGAGGTTGTAAATTCATGTAATCTCACCTTTAATATTCTCTGCAAGGATGTATGTCAACCATACATTCCGTGACGGATAAGCTGTCATTTCAGGTGATGGGGAAAATTAGCAAATTTTTATTCTGCCAGAGAGGAATGGACAGATATATGTCCTACACTCACACTTAAGCAGTCGCTAGCATGGACTGCTCGATGCGGTGGCTTATACCCATGGTAAGATCCCGGCACTTGGGATAGCTTATACCCATGGTAAGATCCCGGCACTTGGGATAGCTTATACCCATGGTAAGATCCCAGCACTTGGGATAGCTTATACCCATGGTAAGATCCCAGCACTTGGGATACTGCAGCAACAGTCTTCTGGAGAAATGGGAATTTGAGGTTAGCCTGGGCTACATATTAAGTTCAAGACTAGACTACCTCACCTATGAAGGAAGACTCTATCCCTCATTCACACACACAAAAGTAAACAAAATATTGGTAGCCATGCAACAAACCTAAGCAAGCACCAACCGCAGAACATGACAGTGACTAACACAGAGGAAAGAGGAAGTATTTACCTTTCAAGATATTTACAATCGAGATATGAGAAGAAAATTGATAAGGCATTATGAAGATCTTGTCTATTACCCATTTCCCCACCTTCAGAGTAGTTAAAACTATGAACTGTAGACTTCATTAAGCTGTGTGAATATTAAAATTATAAAAGTAAACACCCACGGTAAAAGTGTATATAACCAGTAAACGAACAGAATGAATTCAAGGTCCAAACGTTCAGTCAGTCCAAGAGAAGCAATGGGAAAACTTGGCTGACGGCAAAAGTGCATACAGTGGCTTTCACAGGAGCAGGGAAACCCGTGAGTGAAGAACTGATAGTCTTGCCAGGCACACTTAGCATCCCAGCCCTTGAAGGAGGGACAGGAGAACTGGAGTTCGAGGCCAACTTGAGCTCTTAACATGACTCTCTTTCATAAAGATATTCTCATAGTATATAAAAATAAATACAATGTAGCTTAAATATATGAAAGGAGAATTGTAGAAATGAATCAAGCAGCATGAAGAATCCTGGGAAAATATCACCAACAGGAAAGAAGCTTGGGTAACACTATCCATTGTCATCAAATGAAGATGTACACTATCTATCATGTATCCATATCCATCAATGTCAGGTTGTAGGCAAACTATTTTGTAAGAAGTAAAGAAAGGCATGGTGCTAACATCACCATCACCATCACTGACACCACCACCTCCACCACCTCCACCACCACCATCACTACCATCACCACCTCCACCACCACCATCACCATCACCACCTCCACCACCACCATCACTACCATCACCACCTCCACCACCACCATCACTACCATCACCACCACCACCACCACCATCACCATCACCATCATCACCACCATCACCACCATCACCATCACCACCACCACCACCACCACCACCACCACCATCACCATCACCACCATCACCATCACCACCATCACCATCACCATCACCACCACCACCACCACCACCACCTCTACTACCATCATCACCTGAAATAGAATAAGTTTCAGGATGCTAACAGGGCTGATAGCAGGTGTGCACACCTCTGACATTTGTCCCATTTTAGATCATCTGGGAAGTATGCAGTCCAGCAAGATGGCGGACTTTGGAGAAGGTTGTTAGCTTAGGGGCTGGGAATCAATGGAGAAGCATTTCTGTCTGTGCTGGGCTTGAGTTGGAGTCTCACAGGAACTGGCCTGGAAGAATCTTGGCTGCCAATCCCAATTCTCTGTGCTAGCATTCATATCTGGGAAAGCATGGGGTTCCTTCTCTCTTGACATGATGGGAAGCTGGTGTCCACCCTCTGCGAATACCACTGTATGCCATAACCTGGCCGTTTATCTCAGCACCCTGTAAGGTTGGATTGTCTCAGGGGCTTGCAGAAGCCAGTTTCTAACACTAAAACAAGAATAGCCATTAAAAAAATCACCCAGGACTTTAGACCCATAAATTGTTTATGTTAAAAAAATCTAATAAATATTTAAGAAATAGTTAATATCCATCCTCTGCAAATTATTTCAAAGAAAATAAAAACAGGCAGTGCTTCAAGTTCTTTTAATGAATTTGATGAAAATATGTGGGTAAAATTAAGACAGAAATACATAGGTTTTATTTGTTTATGAAAGAAACTCCCAAATATTTAGTGTAAAAGCAAACCATTTACATTAGAAATTAGTACATAAGAATGACTCTAAAGAAAGAGCCTTGGGAAATACAGGTTTTATAAAGGCACCAGAATATACAAATGAGAAGAGCAGTGCCTACAGATGAGAAGAGACTGGAACTCACTAAGATGGCAGGCACCTTTCCTGCTTCTTCTTATAAAAGAGCAATGGCATTTCAGTCATGTTCCTAAAAGGCAACAACCAAAGCTTAAGCTGCCATTAAAATGTAGACCCATAAAGAGTTAAATATTGCCAAAATAATTTTGAAAAAATGAAAACAGTATGGACTGGGCTGGTGAGATGACTCAGCAGATTAAAACACTTGCTGCCAAACAGGCCAACTGAGTTCTACCCCTGGGACCCACATGGTAAAGAGGCAAACTGACCTGACTTCTGAAAGTTGTCCTCCGACCTCCACATGTGTACCATAGTGAGGATGCTTCTCGTACATGCAAAATTAATAGATATAATTTATAAAAGTATAAAATAGTGGGAAAGACAAGACTAGTGGAACATATTTGCCCTGTGAGAAATTACAATAGTGGAGATACTAAAAAAATTTAAACTATGTTTATTCAATTTGTTTAGTGTCTGTGTAAGAAACACTTGTGATATGGCGTAGGTGTGGAGATGGGCGCACAACTTTTGTGAATTGGCTCTTGCTTTCTGTTGTGTGGGTCCCAGGAATCGAATTCATGTTGTCCGGCTCAGTAGCAAACGGCCTTATGAGTGGAGCCATTCACCAGCCCAATCACAGATCTTTAAAAACTAGGACAGTGTGGTGTAAGAAGAAGGGCAAATAAAAGTGTTCAGTGAAACAGAATAAAGAATGTAAAAATATGTGTAAAGATGGCATTATAAATGACAAACCAAAGGGCAAAGATAAGATGTTCAGTTACCGGTGTTTGAACAATTGTCTACATTCTGAGAAAAGATGAAATTGGATTCTTATCTTTGACAATGCACAAAAATAACTTCCCCAATGGACAAAAGGCTTAAATGTGAAAAAATATCAGAATATTTGAAAGAAATTTTCAGGTAGTATAAATTAACTTTAATCTAGAGATGAAATTTACCAAAAACACACACAAACATTCATACAAGTACTCATATGCACATATGTGTGCACACATATATGTGTGCATGTATATACATATTATGTGCATGCGCATACCCCAAAGAAAATAAACAACAGAATAGTATAAAAAAAGATTTAAAGATAGAAGAAGGCCTGCCCTTTTCTAAGGGAAACAGAGAAGGAGTACAGGGGGAGGGGGAAGGAGAGGAGGAGGGGGAGAGGGAGGGGGAGAGGGAGGGGGAGAGGGAGGGGGAGGGCAAGGGGACAGAAGTGGGGAGGAACTGGAGAGGAGGGAGGGAAAACTAGAATCTGAATATAACATATGAAAGAATAAATTAATAAAAAATGGAGCAGATGAATTAGAATAGTTCAGGCTGATGCACATTGCCTGAATGACACAGAATTTATGTATATATGTCATATGGTCAATCTCTAAAAAAAGGAGGGAAATACAGACTAAAACCACAATGAGATGCCATACTTCACAGAATAAAACTTTAAAATACAGATGTTAATAGTGGTTATGGGTAGTGGACATTCCCATATATTGCTGGTGGAAATTTACACCCACGTATGCATTCTGGAGGGCAGTGTTGCCTCACACACTATAGCTGATCACCCACCAGGTCAGTGGCCATCCATGCACACGTGTGTGTAGCACAGTTTTTACCAGTGTGCAGAGGAAGGGCACAAAACTGTCCGTTTTAGTGATATTTGTGGTCGTACGCTCAGAAACAGTTGTATGCCAAGAGAAGAAAGCAGCGTGGCACTTTTTCTCACTTGGCTCTGGTAGGGCAGTTGAAAAGTAGACTGTCACCGGTATCTACAGGGCACTATCAACAGACTGCTGGGACTGAGAGGATTCTCCTGAAAGGCCTGTGGAGATGACAGCAGAGGAAAAGTAGCAACCCCTGTCATGGCACCTGCTGTGCTCTGGGGCTACCCGGCTTGGCTAGTGGGAATGCAGCAGACCTCACTCACAGACAGCCCAGTCGCTCTGTCAGCCCTACCGTGAAGATGAAGGACTTTGAGGCTGTGAGGCACTCACTATGTCATCATTTATGTAGAAATCAGAAACAGCCGCAAGTGGCCTGTGTCTCTTAGAAATGCATTTATGTGCTGAGGATTCTGGGATGGTACACCTGAGGTGAGGGGATGAGTAGAAGGGAGAGATAATGAACTGGGAAGCCTGAGACATATCTTCTGGATTTCCTTTTTTTTTTTTTTTTTTTTTTAAAAAAAAAAAAAAAAGGTGAAAGGTCTTGGGGCTGGAGAGATGGCTCAGGGCTCAAGAGCACTTGCTGCTCTTTCAGAGGACCAGGTTCTGTTCCCAATACCCAAAAGTTGTTTACAACCCTCTATGACTCCAGTTCCATAGGCTCCAGCACCCTCTTTGTCGCCCTTGGGCACCAGCCACACACAAAGTGAACTTAAAGTACGCATGCAGGCCAGACACTCATGCACATAAAATAAAAACCAAACAAATCTTTTGTAAAAACATGAAAGATCGTCGGCGGTGGTGGCGCACGCCTTTAATCCCAGCACTTGGGAGGCAGAGGCAGGTGGATTTCTGAGTTCAAGGACAGCCTCGTCTACAGAATGAGTTCCAGGACAGCCAGGGCTATACAGAGAAACCCTGTCTCGAAAAACCAAACCAAACCAAACCAAACCAAACCAAACCAAACCAAAACAAAACAAAACAAAACAAAACAAAACAAAAAAAACCAAAACGTGAAAGATGGGAAGCAAACTAGACAAAATATTAGCAACTGCTACACCCCTCACATCTGGGTGGTAGGAACCTAAATACTGATAATTATTGTCTATATTTCTGGGTGTCGAAATGTAAATTTAGAGAACAGAAGCCATGGGAAGAGTTGAGCAAAAAGTTGGCGCTTTCATGGGATGAGGAAGACTGATTTGTACACCCATGGTCAGGGGAATGTGGCCATGGAGAAAGGCAGGACAGAAAGACCAGTGTCCACTGCTAGCTACAAGCCTTGTGTCCAGGACAGGGCTGAGCAAAGGGAGCCGGGATCTGTACAGCAGCCCCGCAGCAGCCCCGCAGCAGCCCTGCAGCAGCCCCGCAGCAACCCCGCAGCAACCCCGCAGCAGCCCCTATACCAAATGCTAGGCTCACTGTTCTTGCTCAGGACAAGCAATGGGCAAAAGCAAGATGGGACCTCGAGTCTCTGGATAGGAGTACAGTTTGGTTGACAGGGGCAAAGACTGCAGACAGAATAAGGCTGAAATGAAAAATCCACTTAGGAAACTCAGGAACCAGCCACACAGGAGGCAAACCGAGCTTTCCCCAAGGCTGGAGGACTAAGAAGCTGTTAGATCCCAGTAGGGAGCTGCCCTTGACTTTGTAAGAGCTCTTTCAGTGGGTGGACCATTAAGGCTTCTGGTTCTTCTTTCTTCTCTCTCTCTCTCTCTCTCTCTCTCTCTCTCTCTCTCTCTCTCTCT
>JADRCD010224773.1:30834-47927 GCA_019843815.1 Montemys delectorum | reverse complement strand
CTCCTTCTCCTCCTCCTCCTCCTTCTTCTTCAACACAGTGTATGTCTTTGTTAGGCAGAGCTGTACAGATCTTACAATGTATATTGTTCCAAATGCTCTTCCAAATGATCCTTTTTATTTGTTACAGATTAGGTACTTTCCATGCACTAGTTTTCATATAGCCATCCTTTAAGCTGTGCATTAATTTTAATGTTTTTTTTCATCCATTCTTTGAAGGTTTTCTATGCCAGCAAGTCTTCTCACAGCTTGGTTGGTTTTCAGGTTCCTTAACCACAGAGAGGATTTACTATTTCTTTTTAAATTATGAGTACGTAGCCTAAGATCTATAGTAGCATGCTGAACAGAAAATTGAATAGTGTATATATTTGTGTTGTTTTTAATTGTGTGTGTGCATATGGCTCTCTAAGTCTGAGTGTCTGTCTGTGTCTCTGTGTGTACATGTGTGTGTGTCTGTGTAGATGTGCATAAAGCCTAAGGCAACATACATGCTAAGTTCTACCACTGACTGCACCCCCAGCCTTTGTTTATTATTTAAAGCATCTGCTTCTAGTGTTTTATTTATTTATTTTGGTTTTGGTTTTTTTGTTTTTTGTCTTTGTTTTTATTTTTGTTTTTTCGAGACAGGGTTTTTCTGTATAGCCCTGGCTGCCCTGGAACTCACTCTGTAGACCAGGCTGGCCTCGAAATCAGAAATCCATCTGCCTCTGCCTCCCAAGTGCTGGGATTAAAGACGTATGCCACCACTGCCCGGCTCTAGTGTTTTATTTAGCTAATTATGTTTGAGGAGGTTGGTATATGTTGTTAAACTGATTAGATGAAATATTTTCTATTTCTTCAATGTTAAGAGTTGTTTTCTGAGCTAGTATTGAATTCTGTTTACGGCTGTTTTCTGTTCATAGGGAGTTAGTCCTATGAACTTTCTCCTTTATTAAGTTGAAACACTGCACTGGATGACTGTGCTTTCTAATGCTTAGCCAACTCTGGTACTTCCTAAGGCTAAACTTAAGGGATGGCAGCTGCCATGAAAAGACTTCTTCAAATAGTAATTTTTAAAAAGTACTTATTTTTATCTGTAAAAATATTTCTTGAAAGAAATTTTTTTTTATTAAGAGTTAATGAGAGAGTAAGATAAAAAATGCTGTTCCCTGAAGGTGTGCCTTTGGGGCTGGGGCGGCTGCTGAGCACGGAATGGGCCCCACCCGTGCACCTCACACAGGACACTGTGCTGCCTGCCTCTCTAGGTGGTGATACTGTGCCCCTTCACTGGCATCCAGCAGACTTTCCCCTGCAGCAACTGGCTGGATGAGAAGAAGGCAGACGGACTGATTGAGAGGCAGCTCTATGAGATGGTGTCTCTGAGGAAGAAACGGCTGAAAAGTAAGTTTGAGGGACCCAGAATCTGGGCTCCTCCCAGTCAGAAGCTCAGTTCGGCAAGGTATAGAGGAGATGATGCCAGTGTCCCCAAACTGAAGGAACTGCTGTGCTGGACATGGGGTTAAACTGAGCAATTCACTCAGTGAGCCCCAATACACTTGCCATAGGATGGTGGGGTCACCTCTTGTCTATTGCTAAAACACAGTACATCTTTAGCCATTAAATAAGACACTAACAGGCCTTTCTCTTAATAGGGGATCTTTAGCTTTATATATTCTACACCTGTTTAATAGGTTCTAAGAGCAGACACAATTGTGTATAATGTCCTATCCTGATCTTTTCATGTTTCCCCCTCTTTCTTCCTCTGACTCTTGGAACTTATGATGCACCTTGATCTGTCTTGTAGAATTTCCTTGGTCCCTTTGGGTCTGGACAACCGATTTGAAGAAAGCTGGCACCAACTCGCCCATCTTCATTCAGATTTATGGGAAGAAGGGGAGGACAGATGAGATTCTTCTGAATCCCAACAACAAATGGTTCAAACCAGGCATCATTGAGAAGTTCAAGGTAGGAAGGAAATGGGATAGGTGTGTGTGTGGGGGCGGGGGAGAGGAGATAGGGGGAAGGGATGAAAGAGCAGAGGATATTCCAGTTCTCTATGCGGGAATTTCGACCAAGTTTAAAAGCAAAAGATACATTGGAGACTTTGAGATCCCGTGGCCATGGCAAATTTGATGATTAATAGGCAGTTTATGGAAAGATATTCAGTTTATATTTGATCTTCCACCTGAAATAGTCCAGGATGAAGTTTAGGGGACAGAGCCAGCATGGAATGCTTGGAGCATTCAGGAGCGAGGTGAACAGGGGAATTATGGGCTCAGAGACCCAGAGCACAGTTAGATTGTTCAAACTGGCTGCATTGTAAAGACCAAATTTAAGGGAAAATGTGAATTTGGGAGCGTTTGAAAGAAAATCCAACTTTGAACTTTGCAGTGTGTACGCAGAGTGAGTCTCTGCCCTCAGAGGTGCCACTCCGCCTTTGAGAGGAAGAACCTGTAATTTGCCGCTGTCCTTTCTGAGCACCCCACTGATACCTCTATTCCACCACCAGGCTCATTGCTCTTTATATATTTGTCTTCTCTGCCAGACTTGAGCCCCCTGGGAAAGGGCAGGGCTGCTGCACTGATCTTTTTGTCTGTCTCGGTGCCCAGCAGACTCCCGGGGCTGCGGCCCCGTGCTAATTCGCGGGGCTGCCATATGGATTTTGTTCCGGAAGATCTCTTGGCTGAATCCCACTGTGGGTCAGTTATTTTTGTTCGGTTTCACCAGCCCAGGCTGAACGTTCCTTTCACATAGCCGTCTCGGTCCCATGAGCCACTGGTTACCAGGGACATGAGAGAATGGTAGGTTTGAGTGTGACTAGAAGCAAACCCATCCTTACTGGGAAAAAGCAGCCCAAAGGGGCATCCACCTGTCTGTGGTCAGTTGTGAGGACAGACGTATCCCTGTGACTGTGTCCACACAGACCTTTTTATTTCTCCTTGTAGATGGAGCTCCCAGATCTTGGCAGGTTCTATAAGATCCGGGCATGGCATGATAGGCAGAACCCTGGCTCTGGGTGGCATTTAGAAAAGGTAAGATGTGCCTTGAAGGGTGGGGAGGAGCCAGGCCTATCACATTTCATGGTCATATCATATGCATTTGCGTCTGTATTTGTGAGGGTGGAGGTGGGAAGGGTGGACATGGGCCATATGTTTTGATGGGGACAGATAGAGAGAGTCCTTTCAAAGCAGACAGAGAAAATGCTCAGGTGTCCATGGGGTTTACATCTGGTCCTATCTCCCATACGCTAGGTGAATGTTGGCTTCCTGGAGACCCGAAAAAGAAACAGCAGTCTGATCACCTGACTTCTTCAAGAGGCAGGAGATCTCATCCTTAAGATGAGATAGCAGGCCTGGCACGTGGGGTGCACACCTTTGATCCCAGCACTGGGAGGCAGAGGCATGCTGATCTCTAAGTTTGAGTCTAGCCTGGTCTACAAAGTGAGTTCCAGGACTATGTAGAGAAACCCTGTCTTGAAAAAACAAAGTGAGATAAAATAAAAATAAAAAGGAGAACACACACATGAACATGTACACGCGTGCGCACTCCCCCCCTCCACACACTCACTGATTAGGACAACAGAATGAGGACCCCAGGCCATGGGTGAGATAGCCAACGGTCCCACCTGCTTACCTCAAGACTACCCCATTGTAGATGACTCTGATGAATACTATCAATAAGGACAAATATAACTTCAATTGCAATCGCTGGCTGGATGCCAATGAGGATGACAATGAGATCGTGAGGGAGATGACTGCAGAAGGCCCAACTGTGCGGAGGATCATGGGAAGTAAGTATGGAGCCGTGGGCTGCCGTGGAGAGGCCATGGGACTTTACTTGCTGTGTTAGTGAGGGTCCAGAAGTCTGTGCATCATCCACCCTCTCTGACCGCTGCAGCAGACTAATTAAGTTCCACTTCAAGACTGGCTGGAAGAATCCAATCCATGGTGCTAGAACTCTCTTGTGATGGGTATGGTATGGAGGGAAAGGAGATGCACAGGTCTTCAAGCTGGCGACACAGGGACATGAGGAATCTGCACTAAGCAACAGTTACCCTCAAGATTAAAGGAAATAACTTCCTTACCTTTCACATTGTGCAACTTGATAAGTTTTCTCCACATAGTAAAGCTGGATCTGGGCTTTATTATTTTTTAGTGACACACCCAGTGACTCCTTTATCTCTGTTTTGAGGTCAATAGTAGAAGGATTAAGCTTTTTAACCTGGAGTCCAGCATTCACTTTCAAAGGACCAAAGGGAGGCCATTTTGCCTCTAGGTTACAGCAGCATGGTGGCAAATATGAAGAATGTGCTCTGTCCCATTCTCTGGGAAACACTGCTCTCTAAATGATGACAGCATTCTCACCATGTTGGGAATGAGCTTGATAGCCATTGCTGCACTACAACATTCATTACCAATCGATCAGAACTGCTATGGAGGAAAATTAACCTAGTTGTTATCCTTGTGGCTCTTCTTAATTTTTCAAAAGTGATATTGAAAAATCATAAAAGCAAAGTATACATGGAAAATTATAAACAGGTGTTCTTCCTGGAGCCCTCCTAAATATTTTAATAACTCAACTCACAAGTGATCATGTGATACTTCTGAACACTATGTAGTTAACTGTACACTTATAAGCTTTGAATATGTTCCTTCAAATAACTTGATTAGTGTTAAATATTCATATATATTACATATATATGTATACACATATCAAATATCTAAAAATGAAGTCATCCCATCTATTAGAATAAGAGGACAATACTTACAATTAGTACTGTGTTTCTTCCATTTTTTGGCTCTTCCTCATCACTTTAATTCAGTATATAACTACAGAATACTTATCCTGAAAAGACCTGGCGATAGCCCAAAGTAGAACTGAGGACGCTCCTGGGGAAGCTCCTGCCATGGTCAGACAGTTGGCTGTAGACCATCAGACTCAGAGGAGGTCTTGCGCTTGTTGGTTCAATGACTGCCTAGCCTGAGACACCACCCCTACTTTTTTTTTTTTTTTTTTTTTTGCATACTCAGTATTTACATTGAAAACAAAGCTACCACTTCTATTTACATAAGATAACATCAGCTCCATCCAATGGAGCTTTTATGTAATGTGTAGTTCATGAAGGCAGATAGGCGCCTGTTCTTACCCATCTCTCTGTGTCTACGCCAGCACTGTGCCTGCAGGTCTCAGGGAGACCTAACCGTTCAGCTCCTCCATCTTTTCTTCTGAAGTCACCCAGCACTTTTATCCTTGATCATCTGGAGGAAGGGGCTGCTTCTCAATACTTCTCAACTCACAGCTCTGCCCAGCTTTCTCAGGGTGCCTTATCACGTAGAGGACTGTCGAACTACACATTGCTGGGCTCCGTGAGAGCGTTTCCAACTCGGTGTGTCTGCAGTAGGACCCCAGAACACACTTACCCAGAAAAGTTTTGGAATATCAGCACTGCCCCAAAGGAAACACACTGAGACTCGCTGTTACTAAGGATGTCCCACTTTCTGCTGCTCTACGGCTTCCAGAATTTTCTTGCTGTTTCTGTTCTTGTCTCTTCCATCAAGCGTTTTAGTGAAAGCTTTTTATTTGGTTAGATCTTTGAAGGCACCTGTAGATTCTCATTTTAATGATGTTATCCCAAAGGAAACGTCTGCTAGTTTTACCTAGAGTGTTCAGCACATTCTCTGCTCTTTGCCTTGACTGAACTTTCTCTCAGAATCTTCTTTTCTATCCTCATAAACCATGGGGGCACAGGGTGGGGCACATTCTCCTCACTCACTTTTGCATCTTCAGACCCTTGTTGTAGGTTCATCACTCACTCAGAGTGTTGACATCAACTTTTGATGTTCCATGATCCTGGGATAGTAATTGGCTTACAGAGGTAGCTGTAAGAAAAGGCTGTACTCTATGGACTAGGTAAATTATACAACAGGAAGTTGTTTCCAAGTAGTTCTGGAAGCTACAGTCCATGATCAAGATGTTTGGAAGGTTTATCTCTCGGTATCTTTCTCATCCCCTTAGAAGCAGTTGTATTTGTAATCTCAGATGGTCCTCTGGCTGTCTGCTCACTTGTGTTCTTGCTCTTCCCTCTTACAAGGCTGTCAGCATAATGAATCAGGTCCTACCCACATAGTCTCATTTTATCTTAATTATCTCTTAAGGATGCTGTCTCCAAATGGTCTTAGAGATCTCGGGGGTTAGAATCTCAGCAAGTGAGTTAGACACGGGGATTTCAATGGAGTCTATAATAGGCAATATCTCTTAGAGTATGATCAAAGGTCAATTTATATCAAATTTCCCATAGTGTTTTCTGAAATGTAGGTTCTTGGGCCAAACCCAATTATGCTGACTGGACTCCCAGGCCTATGCCTGATGTGCCAATTAGTTAGGAAAGAGAGACCTAATGGGATATAATTGCGATCAGGTTGGCCTGTGGGCTTATCTTTTGGAACTAGTCTTAATTGATTTAGGAACACCCACTGGCTGGGCCCTAAACTCTGCAAGAATACATAGCAAGCAACAAGGACACGCCTACCCTCTCATCGCTCTTGATTCTTGTTGTGAACATGACTAGCCTTGAATTCCTGCCTTGACTTCCCTGAAATAGTGGACAGTAACTTGAAATTATAAGCCTAATAAAGCCTTTCTCCCAAAGCTGGCTTTAATTAGGGAATGGGTCACAGCAACAGAAATGGAACCAGGGCCCAGGTAATGCGAATATCAGCCTTGTCTTCCAGCCTCCTCAGGCCACGACTCACTTGGCCCCATTCTTGAATCCCCTAGTGCCTTCATCTCCATATTCCTTCTAGTGTACCAGGGTATTTCCGTTCACAGTATGAGGGGTTGGGTTTGAGAGACATGATTTCCATACAGGGAAATAGGGCTCTAAAATCAGGCTGAGGCCGAGCGGGCTAGAGGACAGATGATAACGTTGAAGAATTCACTTGAAGGTGGAACCGAATGGGGCTTGGTTGTAACTGCAGTGGAAACCCAGCTATTGTAAGTTTCCTACTCAGGCAGCTGTTGTCCCAAGTTGCAAAGTCATCCAAGCCAGGGCCAGCAAGGGCTCTGATGCTAGAAGCCATGGGAAAAAGAACATTTCCACAGACTCCATATCAACTGTGCATAGAGTATAGGCTTTTCGTGGTTGTATTTGACTATCCTGTTAAAGAGGGATTCCTTTTCTAAAATGTATTTATTTATTCATTCACTTTACATCCCAATTGTGCCCTCCCCACTCCCACCCTCACAAATCTCTCCCCCCACTACTTCCTTCTCTTCAGAAAAGGGGAAGCCCACCCAAGATACCACCCCACTCTGGGACATTCAGCCTAAGTAGGCCTAAGCACATCCTCTCCTACTGAGTCCCAACTAGGTAGTCTAGTTGGGGGAAAGGGATCCAATGGCAGGAAGCTAAGTTCCTCCACTCTAGTTGTTAGGGGACCCACATGAAGACCAAGTTGTCCACCTGCTACAAATGTGTAGGGGCGTAGATCTAGCCGCTGCAGGTTGGTCGGTGGTTCAGTCTCTGGGCGCCCCCATGAGCCCAGGTTAGTTGACTCTATAGGTCTTCTTGTGGTGTCCTTGATCCTCTGGCTTGATCAATTCTCTCCTCCACTCTTCCACAGGACTCTGAGCTCTGTGTGATGTTTGGCTGTGGGTCTCTGCATGTTTTCATATGCTTCTGAATGAAGAAGCCTCTCAGAGGCAGTTAGGCTGGCTCCTGTCTATACGCATAGCAGAGTATCAGTAGTGTCAGGGACAGAGTATCTTACATGGGATGTGTTTCAAGTTGGGCCAGTCATCGGTTGGCTGTTCCCTCAACTTTTGCTCCATCTTTATCCCTGCACACCCTGTAGGCAGGACAAATGCTGGGTTGAAGGTTTTGTAGATGAGTTGATGGCCTCCTCCCTCCACTGGAAGTCCCACCTGGCTACTGGAGGTGGCCACTTTAGTCTCCATGTCACCTGTTATGAGGAGTCTCAGCAAGGTCATCCCCAGTGACTCCCCAGACCATCCCCTATCCCAGGTCTCTAGCTTCTCCCAGAGAACTATTTCAATGAGAAAAATTTTAGTGAACAATATAGGTAGAATGTCTATCTGTCTGTTCTGGCTATAAAGAATCTTTGATACCTTCTCTCAGTCTTTGGAGGGTTTTTTGTTGTTGTTGTTGTTGTTGTTGTTGTTGTTTTTTGGAGTCTCTACTAACTCAAATTCCTTGAACTCACTCTTTCTGACTCATGAAAATTTTCTCTTGTGCTTAGAACATGCTTCTGTCTTCTCTCAGATCTCCCATGGTGATCTGCATTATTCCTTGTACTAAACAGAGGCAAAGACAAAGTCCCACTCTGCTGGTAGGTAACAGAAAACATGCATGGTGTCCCAGAGAGCCTTTAATGGAGAGTCTTGCAGTCATGTCCGATGAGTAAAAACCAATTTAAAATCAATTCTTAGAGTCTGACATGGTGTGCTCCCAGTTTGCTTACAAAATCACGATCAGCCAAATAAGCAATTAATGTCACGTCTGGTTGTTCGGAGGCTTTTTGGAGTGATTGTTCTGATTAGAGATGCGGACAAAGCGTGTACCAACTCACAATTCATTTCCACCTTGCCTTTCCCTCAGGAGGTCCGTTCAATGGCAAAATAAATGAGATCCACTTTCTCCACTGTGATTATACACTACTGACGAGTGGGCAGGAGTTCATTGGATATGAGTGTCGAATATTGTTGCTGCTCGTTAGTCAGATTGAGCCATAATTTTTAAATTAAAGCCCAAGAGGTTCTGCTGCTTGCCCATCTGTTTAAAGTCTCTCACTGCTGATGACTAACAATGTAATTATTTTCAATTGTCCGCAGATGTTTTGCCAGGCAGTTTGGGACCTCCGTGGCTAGTGGGCTCAGAGGGATCCTTAGAGAGTAAGGACTTGTCAAGACCTCCAATGGGACAGACCTTGAAACCCTGGGATAGAAGGGGATAGCATCCCCAGGACAGGGATTTCTGTTTGTTAACATTTTGCTTTTGGGAACTTTCTTGTAAGACAACTAAGAAAGAAAGACCTATCAGCAAATCAGACTGGAAGAAGCCTGGGGTTTGCTACTTCAATTTTCCCCTGGTTCCTTGTGTTGGCACACACCAGCCAATTGCCGCCCATTTCTCTTCTTATCACGACCTATCACCGAGAACTCGGTCTGCTTTCTGTCAGTGGGAGGTAAACAACAGGCTATGGAAGGAAGTGTTTCTTTTGGCTGCTAGGTTCAGATGGTTCAGTCCATGGGTGTTCCTGGGTGTGTAGGAAGCAGATCATCACAGCAGGGAGCATGTGGCAAACCAAAGCTGCTTACTTCATGGCCTCTAGGAAACTGGAAGAGAGGTGGAGATGGAGAAGAAAGGGCCCAGTACACAGGATACCCTTCAAGGCATCCCTCCTAAGACCTGCTCCCTCTAATAGGCCCCGCCTCCCAGGAGTAGCCTAAGGTAGGGATCCATGAATGGATGAATCATGAGGTCAGAGTCCTTGTGATTCTGTCCCTACCAAAGTCCCACCTCTGGCACTGGGGACCAAGCTTTCAACATATGACATCTGCAGGGGACACTTAAGACCCAAATTATAGCACAGCATGCATACTACTTAAGTAAAGGCATGTAGCATTTCAATTTTGAAAGGTCCCTGGGGAAGGCAGGGGTGGCTTAATTTTGAGTAATGTGTGTTTGTGGGGAGGTAATGTTATAGGTCAAGAAATGTTTTCCTGAACTTCGACTCACATCCTAAGTGTCTGCCTGCACCTGTTCTGTTCATGACGGACCTCCATGCACAATGTTTCGCCTGCTAACAAATGTTTTGGCACAGACACCATGTCTTCACGTATGATTCATGGTCAGATTGATTTTTCAGATGTCGCTATATGGAAATGAGTACATTATTAAAATAGATTTTGTGCATTAAACTTCCCAGCGACTTGTCTCATTTCTGATATATTTCATCTTCGCTGTAGATGAAGTTTCAGTGAACAATGCCTCTTAAAAAAAAAAACAACAGCTTTATTGATATAAATCCATGTGTCATTCACTTCACCCATGAAAAGTTCACAAGCCAATGTCTTTTGATCCATATTTGACAGATCTATATATCCATTACCACCATCAAATTCCAGAATATTTCATACCCCTAAAAAAAAAAAATGTCTGTTTTCCCCACCTTACTCTTGCTTGTGACAGCCACTAAGCTGGTTTCTGTCTCAGCAGCTTTGTCTCTTCCAGACATTTCAGATAAACGGAGTCATATAATGTTGTCTTTCATTAACATGTGCTCAAGTTTCCCCAACACCATAGGATGTACTGGTACTTTATAAATCTATCTATCTATCTATCTATCTATCTATCTATCTATCTATCTATCTATCATCTATCTAATCTACTGTGTGTGCAGGTGTACACATACTGTGGTTCATATACAGCAGTTAAAGGATAATTCTTGAGAGCTGATTCTATCCTGTTTCTATGTCTGAATCAGGGACCCAACTCAACTCACCAGCACTGTGGACAAGCCTCCCTACCTGCTGAGCTATCTTTCTGGCCCATAATTTCTTTTTCATTGAGGGGTAATGCTCCATTGTATGGATGTAACATGCTCAACTGCTGAGCACTTAGGTTATTTCTGCCTCTTGGCTACCATGAGCAACGCTACTCTGACATTCATGCACATGTGTTCACATACACATGCTTTCAGATCTGAGTCAGACAGCCACTCTCCTCGCAACTTTGTAAGCAACCACTGAGGTACTTTTCAAAAGATGGGCACATTTTCACCAGTATCATGGCAGTTCCCTACTTGTCTACATCTTGTGACACTTGCTGTTTTTCTCCTTGAGCTTTATTTTGCAACATTACATGAATTTGAGAAAAAGCGTATCAAGTTCTACAAAGAATTCAGCTGCAATTCTTACAGGGATTGCATCAAAGTAGTTCTGTCTGGAGACTAATGCTGTATTAACAATGTTAGGCCACACAGTCCATGGACACGGGGCATTTCCATGTCATTTATTGAAGCTTTAATCTCAATGATATTTTGTAATTTTCAGTGTATAAATTTTTCACCTGTTTGGCTAAGTTCATTCTCAAATATTTTACTCTACCAGTATGCCATATTACATTAGTTGGTTTTTAGAGGTTAACCCAAATTGTATTCCTAGGATAAATCCTATCTTGTTATAGTGTCTCATTCTTTGTGTGTGTATGTGTGTGCGCTCGTGTGTATGTGTATGTGTATGAACTCCAATTAGGCCTTTTATTTTATTTAACTTCTCACTGTATCAAACATTTTTGAGTTATACATTTGATTTTTTATTGAAATAATTTATACATTATATTCTGATCATGGTTTCCCCTCTCTTAACTCCTCCCAAATCCTCCCTACTTCTCCCCTGTCCAATTCTTTCTTTTTCTCTCTTTTTAGGAAATAAACAAGACTATAAAACAAACAAACCAGAATGAAAAAAAAAGAAAAACACAAGAAACACACACATGCACAAGAGAGAGAGAAGGAGAGAAAGAGAGAGAGAGACCAAAACTCATAAAATGTAAACTTGTAAACTACTATAGAAAGCAAAAGACCAGTAAGGTTATTAAAAACAAAACAAAACAAAACAAAACACCAAAACAAAGCAATATCGGACAAAACCAACAAAAATCTCCAAAGTCACCATTGAGTTGCTTCGTGGTGGCTGCCTACGACTGGGCATAGGGCCTACCCGTAAGTGCAATTTATATATCCAGCAAGACTCCTCTGGAGAAAACGGATTTTTTCTTTGAACGCTTTTGTCAGTTGGCCAGATCTTCTTGGTTAGACACGGGAGCTCTTGTTCATGTCTCCCTCCCAGCGCTGGGATCCCATCTGGCTTTAAAAGAAGTCAGTTCTGTGCATGCTGCTGCTTGCTCTGAAGTTCATCTGTGCCTGAGTCCTGCTGTGTCTGGAAGACACCGTTTCCTTGGTGTCCTCCATCCATCTGGCTCTTATAATCTTTCCACTTCCTCCTCTGCACAACTCCCTGTGCCCTGAGGGGAGGGATTTGCTGAAGATACTGCATTTAGGACTGAGTGTTCCAAGGTCTCCCATTCTCTGCACATTGCCTTCATTTAAAAGCAAAGGCATTTGACACAGCAATGAGAAAAATAACAAATGTAGAAGATGGGTACCTGGGAGCAAGGCTGTTTCTGTTGTGGTGAGAAACCTGAGCATGCCGTTCTCAAGCGGTGGCTGAGTTTGGAGGTACAAGCTAGGGAAGCTCGGGAGTTCTGTAAGCTGTTTTAGCAGAGCGAGGAAGACCAGAATGCCAATAGAAATATTCACAGACAAAGCTACACTTAGAGATTGAGAAGGAAGTGATGATCTTATCAAGAACTGGGCTAGAGGCCATGGGAGTTACATTCTGTCAGAAAAACTGGCTACATTCTACCTATGTCATGGAAACTCAAATGGGGCTGAGTTAAAAAGCTGTGGAGTAACTTATTTGATGAAAAGAAACTGCAAACTTTGGTATAGCATGCAGGTGGCTCTGGCGTGGTTTATTGGGTACTGCATTTAGTAAGGTCTCCAGTGAGAACTCAAAGCAGAAGGTGAACCAGACAGAAGTAAAAAAAAAGGAGAGAAAGAAAAAAGAAAGAAAGAAAGAAAGATCCATCTAGAATGTGTGTGAAACCGTCTCATGGCCTGAGAGGTAGATGGAGCTAATGAGGGGGGAAGGAGAAGCAAATTGAATATGAGCAGTCATAGTCCCCTGCTTTGTGGCCCATCCAGCTGTGAGCAAGCAGTTTCATGCAAACTGTGAGGCATTCTTTCTTGCTGCATGCCTTCCTACCAGGATGCTCTGAGTCACTTTAATCCCTGAATGAAAATAAGTGTCTTCTCCCGTAATCACTTCTTGTCAGGTGCTTGGCATCAACTGGGAGAAAAGTAAGTTAATAGACCCACTCTTCTCCTTCAAAGGAAATGGCATTTTTTATTTTATTTTATTTTATTTTATTTTTTTGCTTTAAGTATGTAATAGATATTCACAATAAGACATCTGGGCATGAGCTTTTTTTTTGTGAGTAGTTTTAAATATTATTCATTTTTTTCACTTTCTGAATCTGTTTTATCTCAAACCAGTTTTAGCAAGCATTCTTTACTCTCAACCCATCTATGTTGAAGGATCTAAAGTGTATCTCTCTGTGATAAGATATTTAGATCCTTGTCCATTTTGAGAATCTCTGTTCAAAGGATTTCCTTTTGATGTTCAACTAATGACAGTTTTCAACTGTATCATTTTTCTTGTCCTTTCTACCCCATACCTAGGCATGCTGGTGGGAATATATGGGTCCTCTGCTTCTACACATTGATGGGAATTTTGTTCATCCTGAGCCTTTCATCTCACTTCTTACCCACTATAAATTCTCAAGTTCTTTGCTACCTCAAGATATTTGCGAATCATCTTTAATGCCTGTCAAGCTCTCCTTAGAATCCCTCATTATGTCAGCAATACATCTTACATTGGCTGGTTGTGTGTAGTAGCATCAAGGGGCTCCATCTCTGCAGGGTGTGTTCCATACTCTACTTTTTGATTGAAACATTAAGTCCATTTATGAGTGCCGTATCAGATTCAACGTAATTATCAATACAGTAGGATTTACATCTGTCATATGTCTTCCTTAAAAAAGCTTTTTGGGTTTTTTTTGTGTGTGTGTGAAATTCATATCATGCACCCAAATCCTACTAAATCTCCCCATCCCTCTGTATCCTTCCTCCTCCTCCTCCTCCTCCACCTCCTTCTTCTCCTCCTCCTCCTCCTCCTCCTCCTCTGTTTTTTGCAAACTCCTCCCAAACAAGACAAAAGAAAACAACAACAAAAACAAAACCATCTCGCTGTGGAAGCTGTGTTACAATGTGTCACACAGTATACCCTTTTGTCCACATATCTTTACTTGCAATGAGTCATTGGTCTGGTTTGAGGCCTTTGGCTTCTGTTACACTATCTAGACTGGATCCTCACTGGGACTCCTCTCAGATCCTCCTGTTGTTGGGCTGGGTCATGGAGCTCCTGTAGCTTTGGATCTGCAGAACCAGCCCCTTCATGTGCTCCAACAGTTCATAGATGGAGTAGATGTTGAGGTGGACCAACTCAAAGCTTTGGATCACGGTCTGGGTGGTAACTGAGTTGGTCTGCCTGCTAGTTATCCCACACCTGTGCTGCCAGGGCTGGCTCTCATGTTTTGTCCAGACGAGGGGCAGGGCCAGCTCTCCTGCCTGCAGCAGCCCAAAAGGGGCTGGACTGGCTTTCTTGCACCATCCTGGCCAGGTGTGGAGACAGTTCTTCCAAACTCATACCAGCAGGGTCAGCTCTCAAGCTGCCTGGGTGGGGGTGGGACCAGCTCCCTGCCTGCAGCCCTCAGCAAGAGGCTGGGACATCTCTCTTGCCACTGCTCAGCACTGCCCAGACAAAAGATGGGGCCAGCTCTACTGTGTTCATTTACTACATATTATTTCAGTTACTTTCTAAATAGTCTCCCTCAAATTACAACCCACAGCTTAACTTAGAACAATTTAGCTCAAAGTAATGTCAACTTAATTTTAATAGTATATAAAATCTCACTCCCTGCACGCTCCTTCACACAACTGGTATCGTTTAAATTGTATCTTTGTCTAGGATGTGTGATACCCTCTATTGAGAATTTGTATCTTTACATATTACAGATTCACCAGTACAGTTTTATAATTATTGTTCTCTAATCTTGTGTTTTATATAAAATCTGAGAAGATAGGTGTTTATAAAATACATTTACAATTAACGTTGCTATTGTTATTTTATCTTTTCTCATGATTCAGAGTACTCCAAGTGAATTCAAGTTACCTCCTACTGTCTACAGTGAAGATTTTCCATTAATATTTGTTGCAGACATGGTCTTTTAGTGATAAAAGATTCTTGAAGTATTTGTTTATTTTGGGATGCTTTCATTTATCTTTCATCCTGAAGGATAGCTTTAGTGGATGTACAAGTCTTGGATAATGGTATTTTTCTTTCAGCTTATCGAATATAGCACCCCACTGTTTTCTGGTTTCCATAGTTTTGGATGAAACTATGTTAATTTTTATTGTGTATCCCTTGTGCTCAGTTTCCTGTTGCTCCCTTTGAAGATTCACTCCTTGTCTTTGGCTCTTAGACATTTTATTATGATGTGTTTAGAATTAGGTATCTTTGGAGTTTTCCTACTCAGAGTTCATTTTATATAAAATGTCAAACATGCAGATTGATATTTTAAACTCAAATCTGGGGAGTTTGGGAACCATTTTTTTTCTTCAACTATTCTCTTAGTTTCTGTCTACATTTTCATCATCATGGCTTTTGCCAGACTGTGTGGCTGGAAGTGGGATACACCTGCCTATAATGACTAAGGTCGTTTCACCAGACCTGGCCCTCCAGATATATTTAACTTTCTTCCTGACTTCTATTTTTTAAATATCTAACTGATACCTCAATTGTACAGTGACCACGGAACAGAACCTTGATTCTCATTCCTAGCCTTATCCTTACCCGGGGTCTTATTATTAGCATCTCTTTCTAAACAAAATCTGATTTCTTTCTTTGTCTTGATTATCTATGTGGTCCACCATCAAGAATTGCCTCTAAATTACATCACCAATCTGTTGCCTTCTCTCCATTTCCACTGAACTTCAGTTCGAGGTGCCACTCTTTTCTTTCCATCAGAATCCTCAGGAGGTGTTCGTGAATAAGTTGGTTTCAAGGGTCTTTCCTCTGGAAATTAAGGTTTGGGAAGTCTGCAGTGGGCCTCAGGAACTTGAATTCTTGTAAATGTTTCCCATGGGTTTCTGATGACCGATGGGCATTAAGAACCTCGAGTCTGTCTGTCTAAGCCAAGGCTTGGCCTGAGTCAGCTCCCAAGTGGCTCACTCCAGTGGGGTTTGGAACTTGAGTTAAGGGATGAAGTCATTCCAGTAGAGAAGTGGATGTGGGAGCTATGGGAATGCAGCAGCCAGTCAATGGTGTGCCCCCTCTCTCTCTCTGCCAGTGGCCCGGTATCGTGTGACTGTATGCACAGGGGAACTTGAAGGTGCAGGAACTGATGCCAATGTCTACCTCTGCCTCTTTGGTGACGTGGGGGACACAGGGGAGCGGCTGCTTTACAATTGCAGGAATAACACTGACCTGTTTGAGAAAGGCAACGTAAGTTGCAGTGATGTGCACCCCTCCCCCCAGCCCACCTCTGCTTCCTCCTATCTTCCCTGCTCTTCTGAAGCATAATTGATGGCAGGTGTTGGGACCACAACAATGAGATAACATCTGCCCGCATGAGCAGAGTGGAGTCTGGGGAGTCCGTGTAGGAGCCACTTAAAGGCACAGAAATATCTGGTTGATTGGATGCTTAAGCATTGGGCTCACTGTCATTTGCTAAGATCTGTGGCAGTGACAAGGCTCCTAGTGCTATGCAGCTAGAAGCTGGAGAGCCACCATAGAGAAATTGTGGTCTCCTACCCATGCCTCAGGCTGGGAAGGATATTGGGCATCTCAAGTGTGTCCTAGAGAACCCAGGCTGGAAGAAAATAGAAGACAGTGTATGTTTTCTGTTATGCATGCTCACTAGGGGCAGCTTGTTCATATCTTTTTTTTTTTTTTTTAAGGAGAAACCAAGAAAAACACTAAATATGAATGTAAGAGAAATGAGATCCATTGCTAGCCGCAATGCAATACAATGTGTCACATATGTCCCCATGTTGCTGCAACCATCAAGTGGGTTTACTGTGGGCCAAAGGTCTGTAAAGCTGTGCAGAAAGTATCAAAAAGGTCTAGGAAAAATCAGCCTCGGGCCACTCACTCCACTCTCCTGTGCCACTCTTTTATCTGAGAGGAGGGAAAGGACGCCTACCTGCAACTGGCTATTGTGAAGGTTATGGAGGATTGATATACTCTGTAGGGCTCGGGTGTGGTCCACAGCACACAGTAGATGTCCAGGAGAGAGTCACTGCGTCAGTGACGTTCAGATGTGGTCCACAGCACACAGTAGATGCCCAGGAGAGAGTCACTGCATCAGTGACGTTCAGATGTGGCCCACAGCACACAGTAGATGCCCAGGA
>JADRCD010224773.1:2723-30824 GCA_019843815.1 Montemys delectorum | reverse complement strand
AGATGTGGTCCACAGCACACAGTAGATGCCCAGGAGAGAGTCACTGCGTCAGTGACATTCAGATGTGGTTCACAGCACACAGTAGATGCCCAGGAGAGAGTCACTGCTTCAGTGATGTCAAGTTGGTGAGGACTTACAGGTGAAAGGGATTTATAGATGTCTTTGCTCTTCCTTCTTCAATTTACTCCTTTTCTTGGTGATGGAGGGGTGAGCCTTGGGATGTAAGGAAGACTGAGCCAACCCAAGGGTGAGCTTGAAGGCTGTGTTGGTAAAGCTCCTCTGAGCAGGATGTCACAGATAGGTTTGGGTCTATCTGTGATCATTAAGTGTATTTTATATTTCTCTTCCCTGCAGTTGCATGTGTCCACTTGTGCAAGAACTATAGCTCATCCTCTCAGCTCTGCCTTCTGATTTCTGGAGTGTGTCCCCACTTGGTGTTGGGTCTCAGGGGAGCCACTGTCTACATGACCTTGCTGTCTTTTCTTTCCCAAAGGCCGACGAGTTTACCATTGAGTCTGTCACTATGAGGAAGGTGAGGCGGGTGAGGGTCAGGCATGACGGCAAGGGCTCTGGCAGCGGCTGGTACCTGGACAGGGTGCTGGTGAGAGAGGAGGGTCAGCCTGAGAGTGACAACGTGGAGTTCCCCTGCCTCAGGTACGTATGTCCTTTACCTTCCTTTCTTCCAGCTTGAACTAGAGAAAGACTCATCCCCCTTAGGAGGAACAGTAAGGAAAATAATGGCTCACGGTAGTAGTTGGTGCAAGAAAGAGGTGGCCATGCAGGAGGTGTGTAGACCCGAGTCTTACATTTCTACCCTACCCCTAGTAGACAGAGGCATTCCACTGAACACCTAGGGCCAACAGAATGGCTTTTCTTTTGAAAACAAACAAACAAACAAACAAACAAAGACAAAAACCAGACATTTCCTGAGTTTAAGTGAGCTGTTATTGAGTTAGTTAGATATAGAATGAAATATAGATACCAGTTGGATTTTTTTTTTTTTTGAATACTCTGATCAGATCTCTTGCCTGGTTACATCTGACTTTGTTTGGATTTCCTTCCCTCAACTTAAGAGAGGGGAAATGTCTCTCCGGGTTTTTTCTGAAGCGTTCCATGTACAGTCAGCAGCTCCTGGTGATCTCTAAAGTCATCAATAGAGACATTTTAGAACAAGGACAAGCATCAGCGTTTTATGAAATCTCAGTGTTCCTCATTCACCTGTGTTAATTCCTGGAGCAGCACACTGGTTAACCTGGGGCCTGATCCACACACTGATCCATTCTTCATTCAAGCTGCTTAACTCCTGTAGTAGGGAGAACAAAGCAGTGCATGTGCATGCAAGTGCATACTTGTGTGTGTGTGTGTGTGTGTGTGTGTGTGTGCGTGCATGTATTATGCATACTCTTATGAGCATGGGAGACAGTCTTGAAGCTACCAGCATGCTAACATGCCTTTTAGCAGCACCTCACAGCAGAACTAGGTTGAAGCGTTTGAGCTGAAAGGAAATAGCTTTTTAAAACTACATCTATTAATACCTCAGAAGTATTTAGGTAACAACAAAAGGATGTGCCGTGGTTTCCTGTTCCAACTGGGAGGGACTGGGGCTAGGTGAATGGAGGGGACAAGGAACAACAGGTGGGATCTTCTAATGGTTGATGACCTATCTGCTTCTGTCCATGGCAATGTCTCTGCCATCCCTCCTGCAGGCTCTGTGACTATGGGAGCTATCAGTGACCTTGGCAAGACAGAGAAAGAAAAGCACCGATGGCTCAGTTTGAGGGACTGTAGCTAGCAGTTTGTGGTTCCCAGATCCTGTGCCACCAACGCTTAGGAGGCCACTATAAATCTTTATGTCTTGGAGTCTCTGCCTCTTCTCTCCAGTGTTCTGAATCACAGACCAAAAGCCTACATACGTGAATGTCATTTTAGTGTTAGCGAAGACAAGCTGACAGCAAGGTCCTCAGGGAGTGGGAGCCCTTGGGTTTTGGGTATGTGATAAATAAAAAGAGATGAAGAGCACATGCCTCGCTGTCCCTTCAGGAGTCCCGAGCTGCGTTCGGGGAGGAAGCAGATCCTTGGCTTCCCTTGTAGGCTTGTGTGCCAGTTTGACTGCAGTAATGGCAGACTCAATTACCAATGGCGCACAAGTGGATCATTAAAGAGAAAGCTTGCCATTGGTGAAATTTAACCCAAAGAGAGCCCAGTTTGAGTTCCCAGGATCTGCTGGTGTTGCTGTCTGCTGTGTGAGTTTGCTTCTGTGCCTGCCTGAATACTGAAGCCTTGTGAACATGTCTGTCCCCGACTCTGAGTCTCCATGTCCCTAGCAAAGGGCTTTGCTCTCTTTTATTTAACAGCACAGAAAGCACCACGTGATTAAGGAATGAAGGATACAGAGTTTTACAAGAGATTAAGCTATTGACCCCAGCTGACCCAGATAACAAGCAAACACTACCAACCCGAATGTCCAAATGCAGCTTCCAGCATCTACAGTGGATAGTAATTTTATAAGGCTACTTTCAGCCTATCTTTTGCTTTCAGCAAATAATGATCATAACATTCATACATGTAAACACACACATACATATAAAAACATACACTCTTGGGTCAGCAGCATCGAAGAGTCGATAATTTAAGATTACAACTATGCATAGCTAGATTGGAAGAGTTAGTGGGAAATCTATGGCAAGAAAGTTTGTTGTTACATTGTTTTCTTAAAGGTAAGTTAAGTGAGTGGGCATAGTAGGGCAGCAGTTTTGTACATAGTAGGGGAGCAGTCTTGTACACAGTAGGATAGTACACAGTAGCATAGTAGGTCTTCACTGACCTCAGGGTGTGTATTATTAACCCAGTCTGTGAGGGCCAGCAAAAGTTTCAGTCTCTTAGAATGCGAGAAATGTTTTTATTATAAAGAATATTTCATCACCACAGGCTTGGAGAGCTCGCCCCACTCAGGACTGTGAATGGAAGGGCTTTGAGGACAAGCACAGGGCGTAAAGTAGGGAGATGTTCTGCCAAGACAAAATAGGTTTGCTCTCTGCATTGTCTAATACAACGTTCTTAAAGTTTCTCCCATGATGCTCTCTTTTTGACTGGTATCTAGGTCAATAAAATAGTTATACAAAGGCAAGATTATGAATAATAAATCATAAAGAAATCTGTTTTAAGACAGCCCTTTGGTATACATATAATTTTAACCATTCATTAGAGACAAAAATCAGTTTTTAATTATTTTGTTAAATTAATTATCTAATTTATAATGAGGTGGATATGTTTGTTGATTTTTACAGAAAAAAGTTGAATACTGTCTGAATATTTGATTCTACAGCATGCAGAGTACCTTTGATATTTTAAGAATTGATCAATATTTTGATTTTCTGTCAATAATGATATGCCTACTTTACACAGATAGGGCAAAATGGTAGAAGGATGATTAGGATTATTTCAGAAGGTGTTGGAAATTCTGTTGGAACCCAAACCAACATTCATTTTATAATCTTTAAGTCAAACTCAAGTCAGAAACTCAAGCAACAGTTATAAAAATTAAATGTTCTAATACAACAATATCTAAAAAATGATATTTTATTGAGAAATGATAATAGAAAGGCCTGTTATTAAAGGCCTTTATGTTGAAGGATAAAACTATTATCTTTCTGTAAGAGCAGGAAAAAAAATGTATGTACAATAAAAACACTGTAAATCATAACATACAATGTTCTCAAACCTGAGCTTCAGGTAGCACTGGTGTTGTTGCATGTGTTTTTACAGGTGGTGACATGTGCAGGAACATGTGCAGGCGCGTGCTGTAGGCTCAGAGCCTAGGCTGTAGTGACATCACCCCACACAGCACAGGCAAGCACTGCCATCTTGGATTTATTACCCTGTGTCCTTGAACTAAGTTGAGCCGTTATGCATCAGAACCTCTTTACTGCCGCGGGAGTTTCACAACTCCCACATTCAGTTGCACGGTTCCCTGTGGGTTCATGCTCCACAGCTTAAGAAGCCAGACCTAGAGAACAGTGATCAGCACTGGATCACAAACCAGCCTACCTATGGGTTGTAGACAAGTCATGCTTGCACAATAAATTCGTTTCTTGGGTTTGGTCTTTGTGTTCTAAGGGAAAGGTATCTTGCAGGTAGATATTCCCCATTCCTTCTTCTGGGGGGCGCCAACAGAGGACTGGAACCACGGCTTACTACGATGTGTTGAAGAGGCATAGATACCAGCTGAGCCCTGAAGACCTCAGACCCGCCTTTCCTGAAGTCACACCTCTCCTGTTTTTAAAGATTCCAGTTCAACCTCTTTTCCACAAGTCCTCCTCTCTCTAATCCTTATAGCACATATTTGGCTCAACTCGTTTGGCCTATCCTTTCTTCTTGGTAATAATCTAGGCTTTCAGCAGCCCGAGCTATGTTATCCTAAGGGCATCTACCTCTGCTTTCTTTCATAGAGAACCCTTGTCACAGTGCTTCATACACAGTTTACCTGGAGAAGATGTATTTGACAACAACAGTAGCCTTTTTTTTCATGATCCTGTGGCTCGTTCATGCTCATCCCCATTTGCTAGCAACTGTCTCACTTGCTGCATTCTGTCTATGTGGGCCTATCACCAACTCCTAACTTCCATCCCAGGATATGCTTCTCTCTCTCTCTCTCTCTCTCTCTCTCTCTCTCTCTCTCTCTCTCTCTTTCTCTGCCCAGCATCTTGCCATCATTCCAGTTTCAGTCGGCACTCAGCCTTCTCCAGAATGCCTTCCTTTCCCGGTTTGGGTTAAGTTTGTTTGCTAGGAGATCTCAGAGACCCACTTTCTTCTGATGAACTCAAAGCTCTGAGCCTCCCTGGAGACCCTGCGTGGGGGATATGACAGTTGGAGGGTCCACCTGTTTCACTCAAAAAAACTAAATTCCCATCTCCTTTCTCTCAAGGTGGCTGGACAAAGACAAAGATGATGGACAGCTGGTCCGAGAGTTGCTGCCCAGTGACAGCAATGCTACGCTCAAGAGTGAGTTGTCCTGATGGCCAGGGGCTGGGTGTTCACTGGGATGAAAGCTGCCTTTCCTTAATTGAGCAGGACCTAGATCTTTAGAGAACACACACATCTCCACTTGTTCATGAAAGCAGCACAGGGTGGTGGAGATACAAGGCATTGGTGGTCTGGAAACTCCTTGAATGTCTGTGCTTAGACACACACATTGTCTTGGTGTTAGGCTCTAAATGCTATGGGTCATCAGAGCAATAAGAACAATAACACCAACTGATGGCATCAAGTACAAGGACCCTTGCTTTGGGAGCAGAAATACCTTTTGAAGGGATTGTTGAATGAGACCGTTTAAATGCTGAGCATTGTCCTGGCGCCCTGGGTCTCCTTACTAGTGCTATGTGTTCAAATGCTGTGGTTTGATCGTGAGCTTTAGATAAAATTTAAAAGAAGCATACCCCCAGAATCCCAACCATGCAGCTCTACATCTTTCCAGAGTGAAACTCAACTGAGCCCTGTAACAAACCCCAAGGGGAGGCGGGGATGAGGCTGTCCACTTGTCATACAGTGGAAATAAGGTCTAGAAAACCTAGATGCTTATGTTTACCTTTGCTAAGGTCAGATCACACAGTTGGAACTAGAATACCCAGTGTCTGGGCTGAACACCACGGAGCCTAAAAACAGGGAAGGAGCTCAAGAGGAAAGTTCACCTATGCTTCCGATAAGAGGACACACCATGACCAGAACACCCACACCTATGGTTGCTGATGGAGCTGGGTTCAGTTCCCAGAGCATCTCTACCTTAGGCGGCTATTCTTCCTCCTGCAGCAGGCTTGCATCTCACTGTGCAGACAGAGCCCCCACCCTCCTGTTCTCCTAGTCACAGCCTTGGAAAGGTTTACATGGAAAGGGGCATAAGGAAGAAGGCTTCTGACCCCTGTTGCATTTTTCAACAGCAGAGTGATTGGTTTCTCCCAGTGCCTGTAGATGTCCCTGGTGGAGCTGATCTGTCAGGGCTAGATCTGCTGCAGATAGCTCAGGCATAGGATCTCAGCTCATTTTCTCCAGACCCTTTATCCCAGTGGGAAGACCCTAAAGAAGCAATGAGTGATGGGCCTTCCTCTGGTGTTCTTTATCCTTGCACACAGGATGGTACAGAGATTTCTGGGAGATAAAATGGGACATTACGTGATGTCCTATTAGGGGAGGGAGTAGCTTTAGATGCCTTTGGAGCTTTGCATTCCTTGCTTGCAAGCCTTAGCTGAGAGCACTTGCAGTAAGGCCATGGAATGTGCACCCAAGGTGATAAATACAGAAAAGTTTCTTGCCTCTGGTGACAGTTCCTCGATCACCAGAAGCTGGGTCAGGGGATTTCTGAGATGCCGTGAGTCTCTGGAAATGTGTGTGCCCTTGTCTAAAACTTACTTTCCTACTCTCAGCAAAGTCATCTCTCACAGAACAGGAAGAGGAGGGGCCCTGGTTTTATAGATGAGGGGACACCACAGAGACAGAGGGAATCTCTACTCCCAGTTACAAGACTCGGGTTCCAGACTCCAGGGTCCTGACTCCTAGCCTGGGCATTCCCTTGATGAAGACTGTCCCCTCTATTCCAATACCTTGCTCCTTGCATGCCCTGCACTAACTTCCCCATCTCTCTCTGCGTTGGCATGTTCAGATTTCCGTTATCACATTAGCGTGAAGACCGGGGATGTCTCTGGGGCCAGCACAGATTCTCGGGTGTACATCAAGCTCTATGGAGAGAAATCTGACACCATCAAGCAGGTTCTTCTTGTCTCTGATAACAACCTCAAAGACTACTTTGAACGTGGCCGTGTGGATGATTTTACTCTGGAGACCCTGAACATTGGAACTGTAAGTGTCCATCCTAGAACCATGTTCCTACATCAACCCATGTGTGCCCACATACACATTCACACCTGCACTGATGTGCATGTGGTGAGCCCATTTTAAGGAAAAGAACTGCACACTTAGGGGGTTAGTGAGGTTTTTTCAATCTCCCCGTGGCCAGAGCAACTGCAGATACATGAGCAGTGGTTATGCTCCTAGAACCTTTTTGGAATGGTAATGCACATTTTTAGTATCTTTACCTCTTCCCCCAACATTTTACCCATGTGCCAGGATTAGTATAGATGGAGCATGGATACTAGGGAGGACGCTGGATTCAGGGAGGGAGAAGAGAAAAGAAAGGACCAAAAGAAGGAGTGCAAATATTTCTCAGTTTCAGGCTTGAATGTGCCTCTGAGCTGTACTCAGAAGTGCATACTTCATGGGCACTCCTGAGGGATGCTGCCTTAAGAAATGGGACTCGGGAGTCTTTGTCTCTCAAGGTTCCATGTGGCCTTGCCGTAGATGATCTGAGCAAGTTGACCACTAACTGAGAAGATGGGCTAATCAGTGATAGAGTACTGCAGAAAAGGAAAGAGGCCAGAGTGAACTGCATCCGACTGAGTTGCACGGAGATTTACAAGGGATCTGGCAGCAGGTGGGGCTGGGTGGGTAGGCGGATGGTCTACAGGAGGATAACAGCGTTAGGGTATTGAGAAGAGCTGAGAAGGTTGGATGTTGGGAAACACATTTGAGTTTGCTTGTTGGCAACTGTCAGAATTAGGTTTCTCCCCTCCCGGATCCCAAAGCCAGGAGCTAGGCGGAAAGCTCAGTCTGACTGGAACCAGTAGTCAATTGCTCTGACAGCATTTGGGTTCTCTGAGGTAAGGGGCTGAGGGCCATCCTAGCTATGTGGTGTTGAGTCACTTAAACTCTGCTAGTGTTTTGTTTAAGTCTTTATAAGCCAAAGTTGACAGTCAAGAAATAGCCTGATCAGGGTCTGGACCGGATGAGACTCTTTCTTGACACCTAGTCACCTAGAGAAACAGGCTTAAACAAAAGACCCGGAGCACCAGGGACACCTTCAGCGTTGTCTGAACTAGGATTGTGTTGCACCTGCCAATCTCCAAGCATCACCTGATGAGCCCTGGGGTGTGGTGCTCCCTTTGCTACCTCACCATCCCTGTGCCTCCTCTCCTGTGTGCTTACCCCCTCTTTCTGGTGCGCTGGAACTCTTTTCTCTCAGCAACCTGCACTCTAGGGAAAGACCCATGGGCAGTCATTTACCCCTTGAGGGTGACAAACTTCGAATGTATTTACATTTTAAGCTGAATCAATAACTGTGGAATGAAAATTGAGTTTCCTTGACTGAAGGATTTCTAGGCACGTGAGGGGAGGGGGTTGAGGGGAGAAGGCAGGCTGTGGAGACTTGTTGTCATGTTGGGGAAACTCCCTCAGTGAAGACTGTGGCCCAGAGCTTGGGGGCTGGGGGGGGGGCGGGACTAGCATTTCCACTGACTAACTACATGCAAGCTATTCATCTTCTCATCAATGTTCTCATTCTGAGTGATGGAGATGCCGTGGGAATTATTACTAGCATTGCACGTGTTATAACACCCACATGCTTGTAGCCAGGGCTCAGTGTTCCCCTCCAATCCACGGTGATGTGTAACTGACAGTCCCTGACCTTAGGGAATCTCCAGTCATGTCAGCTACACAGACAGCTGCTCTTGTCCTTATTCTTCCTCATCCTGGAACTCTGACAGTCCCGAGAAACAATGACACTGTCCTCTGTGCCTGGGCAGGAATTTGAGGGCTCTCAGGCTTTATAAAGTTAGAAGGTTTTCTCCGAGCAATTTCAGGGCCTTGAGCTCCACACACTCAGCTGCCTCAGCTGTTTCACCAAGAGCTGCAAAGAGGCACTTAGTATGTGGCAAAGCAGAAACCAGGGCTTGAGTGGACAATTTTCTAAATGTGGATTGTGGGTACCAGGCAAGGTTAGTGTCACCCTCTAAGGCCTAACTGAGAAAAACTCGGGGCTGGAAGGGTTCCCGGAGGCCATCTGCTAATCCCCTTAATGTTAAAATTACCTCATGTACAACATTTCCACACAAAGGAAAGCAGTTCAAACCCTGAGAAGCCAACTCCACATACGGATGCTGACGGACAGTGTGACCCCCTCATTCCTGTTGCCTACCGGCAAAGATGTTGCTGTGTCAAATAGCAAAGCCAGTGACTCTAGATTGCTAATGGATGGAGAACAATGTTCCTTGGGTCCAAGAGGGAGAGAAAGGATTAGATATAGAACCACCATGTCCAGAGAGGTTGTCTGCAAATTCTCTGACCCCATAGATGAGAATGACAAAGAAGCGATGCAGACATGCGCACAACGCTGTATTGCTTCAAACCAAGCCAAAGCAAAGCAATAAGCTTTGCCAGGCCCGCAGACACTCCACTGCTCCGGAGACCACGGTCTCATCTTTAAGTACTTAACAGATTTCAAACTTTGCCAACTCTGCCTGCTATTTGCTTCTGCCTCTGACCTTGGAAGTGAGTTAGATTAGAGAGGAGGAGATGGTACCCCTGGGCAGGAAAAGATCACCTGGGTAGGGAGGTCCCCCAGGTTCCTGATTGCCAGTGGAGACTTTTGCGCCAGTGCTGAGAGAGACAGAAGTGGAGATTTGAGTATTTCTGCACACTGCTGTTCACACACCCTTCCTGGAGTTTCCTTCCAGATCAACAGACTGGTGATTGGGCATGACAGCACAGGCATGCATGCCGGCTGGTTCCTGGGCAGCGTCCAGATCCGTGTGCCCCGCCAAGGCAAGCAGTACACCTTCCCCGCTAACCGGTGGCTGGATAAGAACCAGGCTGATGGGCGTCTGGAGGTGGAGCTTTACCCCAGCGAGGTGGTGGAGATCCAGAAATGTACGGAACAGTCTGGGTGGGGCTTCAGCACTGAGTATGGTTCCCTGTCTAAGGGGGGAGGTGGGGACGATGGAATCAGAGGGAGGAGGGGTTGAGGGATGGAAGAGGGGCTTTGTGGTGATTGACTCTTGTCTCCCTGAGGTAGGGAAAGGAGATACCGGGGTGGGGGTGACATCCAGTTGTCTCTAGTACTGTGGTTCTGGGAGGCAACAAGGTTTCATTTCACAGATGGGAAAAATAAGGACCCAATGGCTAGAACTTTTGTCATGGAGAAATACAGGGGAAAAAAAAACCCTAGGAAATGTATATTCTTAACATTGTAGGAAATTGTAGCTACCTTTCCTTAGGACAGATAGCTGACGAGGTTGGACCTTTCATTCAGTAAATGTCTAATGAGGTTTCTCCAGCCAGTCCTACTGTGGTCTCTGTGAAGGCAGCTGTTAACTCAAAGAGGCCAAAGCCCTGTCCTTGTGAGAGAGGGAGCAGACTGCCTAACAGAGAAGGGGGAACTCAGAGAATGGAGCAGGGTGAGAGGGTAGTGGTAGGGCAAGTGGACAGGTTGGCACAGGCCTGTGCCCCTGTGAACAGGTTTTTGTGAGGAGCTGAAGTCGTCCAATGTCTATCTGAGTCTTCCCTCATGGTAGGTTGGAGGCTTCCAAATGTTTAGAGGTGGGAGGAAGATGGTGGACCAGGTTGTGTTTCCATGGCCACTTTATCTCCACATCTCTCCTGAGAGCAGCTGCTTGCAGCTTTCTTGCCACAGTCGTCTTCACGGGAATTGTCTTTAAGAGCAACGTGAAGCTGAGGCGGCTCTCCCTCAACCAGAATGTGGTGTGGTTGTTGAACAAATATGGCCACCTGGATTGGGATCCCCAGCACTTATTAAAAAGCTGTGTTTGGTGGTATATGCCTGCCATCCCAGTGGGTCAGGGAGAGAGGAGATAAAAAGGATTTCTGGAGTTTGCTGGCTAGGTAGTCAACTAGCTAAGTTGATAAGCTAAAGGTTTGAATGAAGCCCAAGTCTCAAAAAATTAAGGTGGAGATTGGTAGAGGATGACATTTCATGTATACACACACACTCTCACACTCATAGACAGGCACACACACAGAGACATCCATACACACACATACACATACACAGGCACACATATACACACACTCACCAGACCAGCATACACTCACAGACATGCACACAAACACACATACAGACACACACACACACACAGATGCACACACACAGAGACATGCAGACAAACAGACAGACACAATCAGGAACACACAGAGAGACATGCACACACACAGACACACCCAGAGACAGGCAAACACACACTCACAGACTGGTACACACTCACAGACATGCACACAAACACACACACACTCACACACACACACACACACACACACACACAGAGGATTTATTTTACCTGAAATTGGTGCTGTAATCTTTTAGGGAGACACATGTACTCTGTTTGCAGTACCCTCTATTGCTACCTACCAATACCATGTTTCCACCTCAAACACCTTGAGAAATATCATTTCAAAATATGCACAGCTCTTTCTATGTAGGGCATGTGTTGGTACCATCTGAAAGGCACTTCGATTTAAATGAGCACCATCATTCCAACCTCTCGTCCTTTCTTAAATGAAGGAAAATAAATACAGCTTTCACTGCCTCCTGCCCTGTGGTGTCTGCCCATCATCAGTAGCTTTATAATTTAATTTATTTTTTGTCCCTACAATGTACTATTAGTATAATACTATGGTGGTGTATAACATTATAGACTGTATAATATAAAATGAATGTAAGCTTACAGTTTTACTGTAATTGGCTCACAGTTCTATACCCTGAGAAGTTCAGTTCCAATGTTCTGCTATCTGATGAGAGCCTTCTGGATGCATTCTAACATGGCAGATAGGGACAGGAAAAACAGGGGAGTCCTCAACCTCAGACATAATGGCTGAGCCCTCATGGTAGGATCACTTCTTAAAGTCTCTAAATCTTCCAATGGATTTCAATACAGAGGGAATAAACACTGAAACTCCAACATGCAGGCAGACAATAGGGAGTACCAGCGGGTGCATGAAGTCCCCCCATTCCTGGTCTCCAAGGACACATGTGCTGTAATGGATGTCTAGACACGACAGCCTGATTGCATAGGTTTGCCATTTTCTCAACCTACTTAGCTCCTCTCAGCCTAAGCTTGTCCACCCACAAAACATTGGCTCATTGTGTCGGGGAGAGGTCAGACAAGATGGTGCCGGTGAAGGACCAGGCCTGGGGGATGGGCTTACGAAGTGCACATGGGAAGGGCCGGGGAAACGCTTGTTGCTATCCTCCCTGTTATTACTAACTACCCCGTTTCTCCCCTGTCCGCTAGTGGTCCACTACGAGATCGAGATTTGGACAGGGGATGTTGGTGGCGCCGGCACCACTTCCCGAGTCTATGTGCAGATCTACGGGGAAGAAGGCAAGACCGAAGTTCTCTTCCTCTCCAGCCGCTCCAAAGTCTTTGATCGGGGGTCCAAGGACACATTCCAGGTGTGTGGGGGGTAGGGAATGCGGGTGCCAACAGAGGACGAGCAATCGCTAAGGTGGTGCAGTGCGGCGCGTCCACTGGACCATAGGCTGCCTCCTCCCGGCCTGGGAGATGCCTCCTGGAGACGGGTGGACCTAAGATTGCCTTGTGCTCCCGAGGGATTCTGGGAAACGATGTGCAGACCATAGAGTTTTGAACTGGAAAAGAGAAAGCGTGAGCGTTTGTCCGCGTTCCACCGTGTGCCCTTGAATGGTAACATCTTTCTTGGACCTGAGTTTTGGGGCCTGGAATGACTAGATGTCCTTCCCTGTCTCACACTTGAATTACCTGGTGATCTTTAAGGGAAAGTGCTGTCTCATCCACACTCCAGACCAGCCAGTCAGTCCTTGGAAGTGGGGTGTGTTCTCTGAGGTCGCTTTCTCTTGGAAGTTCAGTCAGTGATGTCCACAGCGACTACTTCTCACTCCACCAGCGATGGCACCTGGGCTGGGTCTCTCTGCTTACTCCCTGTCCATGGCTCTGGAGCTGAACTTCTCCCAGGCTAGTGAGAAGTCAATATTTCTCAGGAAGGCCCCTGAGAAGTGGCAGAGGTGGCTAATGTGTTTTTAAATGTCCTAGAGTTTCCTCTGTTCTCATTGCAAGTCTTTGGCTAAGAGGAAAAAAAAGATGTACATTCGAGCTCATCATTGTTAAGGGAAGAGGATGCATGTCTAAGACTGAGCTTATGCTGGACATGAAAGCATGTACATATGTGTATAAGCACATATGTGTGCATCTGTAGACATGTGTGTAGAGAAAACATGCTCATGCTGGGTATTCCATGTGTGGTCTTGTCCCATAAATACCTTGGTATTCAGTGAAGAGCCATTCCTGGCACCCAGGAAAGGTGCTAGCTGACTTGCAGCCAGGCCGGGATCACAAATGTCTGGAACAATACAGGGACATGGCCTTCCTTGGGTCATGTATCCTCATACACCACTGGCAGGCCCACATTGATGTATTCAACCTTTCAGGGCCCCATCGGTATCAGTATTGGGCCCCTTTCTCATCAGTATATCCAGCTTTGTAATCCCCGCCTGCCTGGCATCTCCGTCCCCATAGCAATACAAATATGCATCTGGGAAGAAATGTAATTGAACAGTACACAGTTCCCATCCCCTAAACTACAAAGAAAGAGAAATTCTGTTCTACCTGGGCCCTAGGCACCATCTTGCTTGATGGTTTCCTTACAAAGGCAGATTAGTTCCATTGTGGTTTCCTGAAGATCAATTTGGGAAGGCTTTTGTTCTCATCTAGGTCAGGAATAAAAGCACAGGGCACTGAGTAACTAGAGGATAGCCTTGGACCTCAGATGTTTGGCACTCAGGTGGGATAACTGGTGGGACCGGACTTTGAAAAGAGTCAAACATGAAGACAGGCTCAATATCAAGGTCACAGGAGAGCCAGACAGAAAGGACTTCAGGTTAGGCTCCCCGCAGCAAAGTCTGAGCCTCATTCCCCTCTTCCTGAGGACATGGGACTCATGACTCCACGACACTGTGAGGTTGAAGAGCCACCGTGCACTAGGCCTGTGGGAAAGACACTCAGAATGATGGCCTTTGTCCTTAAAGAGAACTTATAGCTCATTAGTTTTGTTTTGTTTTTTTTTCTCAAAAAAAAAATACTTGAAAAAAAATCAACTTAGGAACAAACGGGTTTATTTCAGTTCGTGTTTTAAGAAAGATAGCGTCCATTGTATCAGGCAGAAGAGTGAGGCAGCTGGTCACATGGTGTCTACGGTGTTGAAGCAGAGAGCAGCAGGGAAGGAGGCCGAGCTGTAAAACCTGAGGTCCACGGCTAGTGATTCGATCCCTTCACAGTTTCACGTGACAGTGCCACCAGCTGGAGCCTGGGGATGCAGAACAGGAGCCCTGGGGGAACGTTTCATAATCAAACCTCGACACAGCTCTAGAGCCCCAGGATGGCAGGATAGGACCAGACCCAGCTAAGTCCAGCCCTTTGGAGCTCAAGGGTCTAGTAAACCCAGGTGACTGGAGACCTCTGTGGAAATGGCTGAAGATTTTGTTTATTAGTTACAAAAAAGGAAACACTTCTTTACTTACTGGCAAAATGATACCTTCCTAATAGTGGACACATTTGTAAAGAAAACACAGGAAGGGACTGTCTGGTTTTGTTGGGTTAGTTGGTTAGTTGGTTTTTGTTTTTGTTGTTTGTTTGTTTTATTCAAGACAGGGTTTCTGTATGTAGCCCTGGCTATCAAAGAATTCACTTTGTAGACCAGGCTTGCCTCGAACCTACAGAGATCTGTCTACCTCTGCCTCCCAAGTGCTGGCACTTAAGGCGTGGGCCACCACAACCAGTCTCTCTCTCTCTCTCTCTGTGTTTTAAGGTAATAATGAGACCTGGGACTGTGAGCAAGTTGGGGTTGTGGGTAAGACAGGAATAACAGCAGACCTGGTATGGTAAGGTCTGTATGAACAGAGAGTAAAGGCAAAAGACGAAGCACGGAGTTTGACTCCATCAGAGCTAGAAAGAAGTGTTTCCCTTAAGTCAGGGGTGGGGGGGGGGGTGGGTAGGGAAGAGCTGGGCTTAGTTGGAGACCTCCCTACACTGCAGCTCAGCACTGGCTTCATGGGGGAGGTGGGGAAGACCGCAGAAGCCATGTCAGCCGCTGCCCTGCACTTTGCACAGCTGGAAGCGGCAGACGTGGGTGAGATCTACAAGATCCGACTAGGACACACAGGCGAGGGCTTTGGGCCCAGCTGGTTTGTGGACACAGTGTGGCTGCGGCACCTGGTGGTGCAGGAGGAGAACCTGACCCCAGAGGAGGAGGCCCGGAAGAAGAAGGAGAAGGACAAGCTGCGGCAGCTGCTGAGGAAGGAGAGGCTGAAGGCTAAGCTGCAGAGAAAAAAGAAGAAAAAGAAGAAAGGCAGCGATGAGGAAGAGGAGGGGGATGAGGAAGAAGAGTCCTCCTCAGAGGAGTCCTCATCCGAGGAGGAAGAAGAGGAGGAGTCAGAGGAGGAGGAGGAGGAAGAGGAGTACGGGCCAGGGATGCAGGAGGTGATTGTGCAGTACAAGTTCGATGTTAACCGTTGGCTGGCCCGGGGCAAGGAGGACAATGAACTTGTCGTGGAATTGGTTCCAGCTGGTCAGCCTGGTCCTGAGCGTAAGCCTGAAAAACAAAACAAGGGGCCATATTTCCCCCTAAAGGGACTGGGAGGTGGGGCAAGGTGATCCAATGTCCCTTAGGTAGAGATTGAGTAGGCTCATAAATAGCTTTCCTGACCTGCACCCAGAAAGTGACCATTGACCCCATCCATTTGGAGTTAAGCACAGCCCTTGGCCTGTGCCTCTTAAGGTGGGAGGAACTCTCTCACACCTTGTTGTAGCCAAATGTAGGGGTAAGGCGGGAGGCCCATTGGCTCTTGATTTCATGGCAAAGACAAGCTTGGGTGGGAGGAGGGTAAGCTGCTGTACAGTAGATAAAGAACCTCCTGGCTTCCAGAACCCACGGGGATCCAAGGGCAGGGGCTACAGCTCTGTCTCATGGATCTTGTGTTCTCAATGCTGCATCTTTCTGTGTCTCCAGCCAATACCTACGAGGTCCAGGTGATCACAGGGAATGTACCCAAGGCTGGCACTGATGCCAACGTCTACCTGACCATCTACGGTGAGGAATATGGGGACACAGGGGAGCGGCCCCTGAAGAAGTCAGACAAGTCCAACAAGTTTGAGCAGGGCCAGGTAGAGTGAGCACTCTCTGACTCTTGGGTGGGTGAGAGTCAGCCATGGAACATTTTGCCTGCAGCCACCTTGGCCAGCGTCACATCTGCTGTGTGTTTAATCAGGTGTTTGTTCAGTCCGGCGAGGTCTGGCTGCAGCACCCCTTATCGTAAATGACTGTGTGAGGACTGGGAGTCAATTTTAGTCTTCTAGAAGAGGGGCAAATGTTCTTAACTGCGGAGCCATTTCTTCAGCCCCTAAGTTTGAGGCTAGCCTTGACTGTAGCGTAAGACTCTGTCTCACAAAACAAAGAGATGGCACTTTGGGGAGGTCTGGTGGACAGGCACAACTCAATCTGGACAGGTAAGCATGGTTTAGCAGGGACAGCAAGATTTCTTTTTTTTTGTTTTGTTTTTTTTTTTTTTGTTTTTCGAGACAGGGTTTCTCTGTGTAGCCTTGGCTGTCCTGGAACTCACTCTGTAGACCAGGCTGGCCTCGAACTCAGAAATCCACCTGCCTGTGACAGCAAGATTCTTGACACAACCTTGAAAGAGTTGGAAGATCAACAAGTGTGATCATTGCATGATGCTACATGAGCATGTCTTTGTTATTATGTATCCACATTGAACTATTTAGAGGTGAAGTAGGTAGGGTCTACCACCTACTTTAAACTGATCCAGAAAAAAAAAGGACATGAGAAAGAGAGAGAGAAAGAGAGAGAGAGAAAGAGAGAGAGAGAGAGAGAGAGAGAGAGAGAGAGAGAGAGGGGGGGAGGGGGGGGGGAACGGAGCAATCCAGCGCATGTTGCATGAAGGGGCAGCATCTAAGAGAAGGCAGGCCACAGTTGTATCTATTTCTGCAGATTTTCTGCAGGTTTAAAGTCTTTCACAGTGAAGAGTTTTTAAACAGTGTATCCAGGATGTGCCAGTCACACACTGGGTCTCTGTTCTGACTTCTTCCTCTGATGCAGTGGCAAGCCCCAGATTTGTGCATGGCTCACACTCCACTCACCCCCCTACCTAAGGGAAGAGCAGGGCCAAATCTTTCCTGTCAGCCTGCTTGCATTTGCTCAGGCCTGTTCACTGCAGGTGCTCAATGCAAACTCATGTGTACGCTGAGAACAGGGTCTCATTTGGATTCCTCCCCACATAATACTCATCACAAATGTGAAGCCCAGTGGGGTGGTGGTGACACAGACCTTTAATCCCAGCACTCAGGAGGCAGAGATAGGTGGATCTCTGTGAGTTAAAGGCCAGCCTGGTCTACAGAGCTAGTTCCAGGGACAGCCAGGAATACACAAAAGAAACCCTGTCTTGAAAAACACAAAAACAACCAATGGGAAATCCAGCTCACTCATCTTCTCCTCTGCCTCTCTCAAGGCCCCTGTCTTTCTCCTTTCTCTACTTTCTTTGATACAATGCAAATGAGAAGGTGTGTTCATAGGTCCCGGGTTATAAAGCAAAAGCGTAAGAACTGGGCATAGTAGTGTACGTCAGTAATCTTAGCACTTGGAAGGTAGAGGCAGGAGGATGACAAGTTCAAGACCAACCTAAACTACATGTTGAGCTCAAACAACAACAACAACAACAACAACAAAATAAAACCAAAAAAAACCCAAAAAACAAAAAACAAAACAAAACAAAAAAACCAGAAGTACAGTGGTAACACCAGACAGGGGAGCCGAATTCTCCATGCATCCTCAGCTCTGTTTGCTCTGGGTTCTACAGTCTTTCTTTGGGTGCTTGAGAGACTAACGTTGACAAGGATATGTGTTGCCTGTCTGAGCCACACTTTCTCCATTCCTAGACAGATACCTTCACCATCTATGCCATTGACCTGGGGGCTCTAACCAAGATTCGGATTCGTCATGATAACACGGGCAACAGGCCTGGCTGGTTCCTGGACAGAGTAGACATCACCGATATGAATAATGAGACCACGTGAGTGGGATGTGAGGGGAAGAAGAGTCAGGGGTTCTGCTTGGTGCTAAACTAGTCCTGGAGAGAGGATCAGATATTCACAAGTGATGTCTGAGGGTGGGGGTGGACTGGCTGAGGCCAGGATGAGTTTGACCATAAAGAATTCTGGGGGAGCCTTGCATCTCTTCTCTCCTTTCCAGAAGTTCTTGCCCTGTGAGATAAGAGTCTTCTAGATCACCCACTTCAGCATCTCATTACACCTACAACTCTGACATGGAGAAATCAACTTAGAATGCTCAGTTTTAATGTTCTGAGGGCCAGAGATCATAAAAAGTTTTCTTAAAGGGCCACACAGAAAACATTTCCAGTTCTGAACAGCATCTGGTCTCTGTTCTTTCCTCCTAGGAAAGAACAAATGTAGCTTTAGCTGAATGTTCTGACGCACACTTTAATCCCGGCCCTTTGGAGGCAGACTCAGACAGATGTCAGTGAGGTCAAGGCCAGCCTGGTCTACATAGTGAGTTCCAGGCCAGCCTGAGCTGTTTTGATCCTGTTTCAAAAGAAAAAACAACAGAAACAGTAGCCTTGAATGGCACTGAAATGGGGAACAGTGCTGCGTGCTAATCAGACTTCATTTGTGGACACTGAAATTTGGGTTTCATGCCCCGAAATGTTACTGTTCTTTCGACTTTTTCTTCTTAGTCACTTACAGATGCAAATCTCTGGTTAACTTGATGTATGTAAGGGGTGGTGGGCTGGACCAGTACCTGTTAGAGACTCAGAGCCACCCTGTGACCTAGCCTGCAAAGGGGGTGTTTGGTTTTCCCCATAAATGAAGGAGCCTTTGCCCTAGAACCAGCTGGTGTCAGAGCCAGACCTGACATCCAGACTGCTGATGTGAGCTGTGGTGTGTCCCTACCGCTGGGTCACACTGCCCCTTGGATGAGGGGCTTCTTCATATAGAGTTCAGTGGCGCAGAAGAAAAGCATGCTAGCCCCGGAATGGTATCAAGTCTGCCGAAGGTCTGACAGTATGTGAGATCTAGTAAGCACTTAATAGATAAATATTTGTTGAATCAATTTCTTGGCCTGCAGCCTGTTGTGTCTTGGACCACGTCCTCTTGTGCTAAGCTCCACACAGGACAGGGGTAACTGATCCCATTTTCCCCACCCCAGACCCCACCTGGTCATTGCAAGAGGACCTGAAGCACACCTCACAGACAGCTCTGTATTACGGCTGCCAAAATGGTCCTCTGATGAGACCACAGGGTCCTGACCTGGCTGGATCCTCTGCCAAATGGCTGTCATTTCCTCATCAAACAAATTGGTTTAGTGACAAAACCACCCTGCTTACTTACCCAGACCTCCCTGCAAGGTAAAGGCTTCTCAGCTAGGCAAGGCCAGAGTCCTGCTAAGACACAGGCTAGGAGGAGGCAGCACTTAGCTTCCCCGCCTGCTCCATCCGGTTAGCTTCTCTCACCTGTTGATTTGACATTTCCGGTCCAGCCCGACAATTTAAAAATTACTGCAGCTTTGTAACCTATTTGAATATCTGTCAGCACTTGTCCTAGTTCATGGTCCTTTAAAAATATTAACTACTCTTACCTTTTTTTTTTTTTTTTTTCAAATCAAGACATTAAGTGATTTGAGGGGGGAAAAAATCTACTCCTGAGAGTTTGATTATTCTGCCATTAAATGAGTATGTGGAGAACTGTATATTTAGAAATTAAAGTGCCACCCCCTGGGTACTTTCCCTCTCTTATCCAATTGTTCCTTTATGCATCTCAATAATTTTTGACAATTTCCCCCCCTGAAGGGCATGGCTTCTGGTTAGTCTCTGTCCAGGCAGCATGCACATCTGTTGCTCTTGTGGAAGAAGGTCTCTCCCTCGTCCTTCCCCTGTCCTTCCTTTCCTTCCTCATCTCTCTATCCTGCCCATCCTTTTCTCTGTGTGTGTCACTGGTCTGCGCTGAGTTAATAAGAAGCCGTCTTCAGTAATGAGCTGGCTTCAATAGCCTTCACGCCGACACTGAACACAGCTTAATCTTGGAGAAAACAGAGAAACTCACGGAAATCCAGAAGACAGACTCAGAACAGCCGATCTCCTAGAGAGACACTGCTAACCCAGAGGGGCCCCCAGGGTCTTCCCTGTGAACTCTCAGCCTTTACAGGGCCAGGGTGGGGGATGCTCAGAAACCAGGGGGTGAGAGAACACTGACCTCATTCCTCCCCTGTCTGGTAGCGACCTCCCTTCCAACTGGTTCTCCTGGACCCTCTCTGTCTCACATCTACCCCCAGTCTGGTGGCAGAATGTGGTGGCTCTTGGCTCAGAAGAGCACAAGTCTGAGTGAGTCCACGGTGACATGCTACCACTTCACCCCTCTGGCCACAACCTCCTGACTCACCATCTTATGTCACACAGACCAGAATTCTTCAGGCCTCTGCCCCAAAACCTACAGAGGCTCCCGTCTTCTGTAGGATGAATATAGCATGTCCCACCTGAGTTATAAAACCTCTCTGTCTCCTCTCCTAGCTCGCAATTCTAGCCCCAGAGTGCCCTGCCCCCACCTCTGTGTTGCTCAGTTCTTGTTATTCCTTAAGCCAAACAAAACCAGTCCTCCCTTTAAGTTAGTGGTCCGCCCTCCTCGGCATCTCCTCCGCAGAGCTCTCTCTCGCTATGTCTAGACAGGTCTCTGCCTAGCTGTCAAGGCCTCACAGACCCCTGGCATGTCCTCTGTGTTCTTGTCTCTGGATCCCTTTTTATCTGACCTAGTTAGTCATTATCATTTTCCCACAGTGACACAGGTAAGAACCGACCTCCTCGACCCCCTTGATGTTGTTAATACTGTGGCTCCCCAGTATCTAGGAGAGAACTAGGCAGAGAGATAGCCAAGTTCAGGTCCCTGAGCTCCAGATTGGAGCTATTGTCAGCGGCAGCAGCATCTGTTATTTACATTAAAAAAAAGTGAGAAATATCGTCTATATTCATTTCCTTATTTATTTAGGGCATTCACTGGACATCAAGCTGTACACTTAGCTTTCGTTTTGCTTTTAATTTGAAGCAGAGTTTCACTAAGTTACCTAGGCTGGCCTTGAACTTCTGATCCTCCTATCTCAGCCTCTCTAGTAGCAGGATTACAGGGTTAGAGCCATCAGCCCTTAATGCTTGACTATGCAATCTTCTCAGTCAATTTTTAACTTTCAAGTAAGGTTTGTCTGTGTGTGTGTGTGTGTGTGTGTGTGTGTGTGTGTGTGTGTGTGTGTTTTAAACTGGTCCCAAGGTTTGATTGCATGTGAACCTGCTGCCCACTCAGCCTGGGGCTCTCTCCTGCCCCACCCCGGTCTGAGCTATATGGTGTGACTCTGGCCCAGAATGCATGCTTACCCCTCTCCTTTATTCCTTACAAGTTGCTGCCTGTTACATCGTCTGGGTCCAGAGACCTGTTTGAGCTGGATGTAATTACTCCTGTGGGAGGATGGAAGGGTCACTAGGCCCAGTCCTCCTGGACTTCCATGTGTGATCATCGGCCCCAGGGGAAGAGGGCTAAACATCCAAGCCTGGCCTAGCTCCAGCTCAGATCTGCTTCTGCCTGTTGGAAGCAGGTTCCAAGGGGATATGTACTGGCTGGTACCACAGCTGTGAGAGTGGTGGCCTTCAGCATCCTGCTGCAGGTGTCTCAGGGACAATGGCGTTCCCCAGAGCCATTCACTTCTCTGTGTTCTCAGCAGGCGCCTGTGGGAGGGATGAGCCTTCCCTCCTGGCTTCTGCCCCCCCCCTTTCACTTCTTAGGCTCTTCCTTTGTGAGTGTCTCTGTCTCTGCCTCTATCCTTATCCTTGCTGGCTCTCATTGTCTCCGCCACAATCAACCTCTCTACCTCACCCTACCTCTCTCTCCCATAATTTAGAACTGCAGCCTATATTATTCTTGAGTCATTTGACTGAGTTAAAGTGTAACCAGCTGACTCACAATTTAAGAAGGAAAAGCCATCCAGAGACTGTCCCATCTGGGGATCCATCCCATATACAGACACCAAACCCTATTGTGGATGCCAAGAAGTGCTTGCTGACAGGAGACTGATAGAGCTGTCTCCTGAGAGGCTCTGCCAGAGCCTGGCAAATACAGAGGTGGATGCTCAAAGCCAACCATTGGACTGAGCATGGGGTCCCCAATGGAGAAGTTAGAGAAAGGAATAAAGGAGCTGAAGGGGTTTGCAACCCATAGAAAGAACAATAATATCAACCAACCAGACCCCCCTCCCCCCCGCAGAGCTTCCATGAACTAAACCACCAACCAAAGAGTACACATGGAGGGATCCATGGCTCCAACTGCATATGTAGTAGAGGCTGGCTTTGTTGGTCATCAATGGGAGGAGAGGCCCTTGGTCCTGTGAAGGCTCGATGCCCCAATGTAAGAGAGTGCCAGGGTGGGGAGATTGGAGTGGGTAGGTAGGTCGGGGAGTACCCTCATAGAAGCAGGGGGAGGAAGGATGGGATAGGGGGCTTCTGGAGGGGAAACCAGGAAAGGGGATAACATTTGAAATGTAAATAAAATATCCAATTATAAAAAAAGTAGCAATGCACATTTCCCACAGGAGCACTGCTTTCAGGGCTGTCTACTCGGAGTTGCCACAGCGCAGTGGCGCCCTCTGGTCAGCTTCTCTAACATTTGGAGGTGCTGAGGACATGGACGGCAAGAAGAGACACTTGCCAGGATAGTGTCTACCTCGGAACTGTGTTAGTTTATAAGTGGCATTTTCACATCAGGGCAAGGAGCAGAAGTGCAGATGGACAGCGATGGCCCCTAGCTTGCACAGGAGCTGCATTCTCAGACCCTTGGAGCTTAGACACTGGCGTACAGCCTCCAGGAGCATAGCTGAGGAAAAATAAAGAGAAGGAAGGAAAACGCAAGAGCGACAGTGGCTGAATTAGCAAATTCCTACAGAGAGTAAACCCTTAGCCCCACAAGAATTTTCCAGATGTGTGTGTGGGGGGGGGGGGGGAATTCACACAAAAACACAAACCGTTGTTTGTGCAAAATTCACGTGGGACTGGGAGTCCTGGCCCTCCATTGACTAATTCTGATGAGAATTAGAGAAGAATTTGTTCGATAGACAAGAATTTGATCGAGGATTAGTTGAGGAGTCCTCTGGAGATATGAGATGTGAGATGTGAATCCTTAGTAACTCGCCTACCTTCTCTGGCCCACCTTCCTCTTCATCCCCCACGCCCCTTATTCTGGGTACCACTTTTCCATGGAGAGGTCATCATGGACATCCTCTCCCTTGATGGCTGGGATGTCCCTTTCTGCTCCCTAGACACACTCCACATCTCCTGTAAGCATGCCTGGTCTATGCCGTCAAAGTCCAAGGACTCCATGCACGGTTGTAGAGCACTTTCCCTGTGCAGCACTGCGCCAGAGAAGCTGGACTCAGACTGCTCAAGAAGGGTGTAATAACTGCCTCATAAGTCCCTCTCGTTCTATATTTTCCACCCAGTGTATCACAGACCGGGATTGTCTCTGGGTTTAGTATTTATTGACATGTGGGTATAATTCTTACACCAGGCAGAATGGGGGTGCAATGCCGTGGAGGGCAGGCAGGGGTGTCTCAGCCCCTGGGGGACCCTCACTCTCAGCCAGTTTCAACTCTCATATGAGAGCTTTCCAAAGAGATATACCAATCTTCCTTACCCTACCTCCCCCACAGGTACTATTTCCCATGCCAGCGCTGGCTAGCAGTTGAGGAGGATGACGGCCAGCTGTCCAGGGAGCTGCTGCCAGTGGATGAGTCCTACGTGCTGCCCAGCGAAGATGAGGAGGGCGGGGGGCAGGGTGACAGTAACCCCCTTGACAACATGGCTCTGGAACAGAAAGGTTTCTTATATTAGAGATGATTCTATCCATTATGTCATCTTTTCTTCCTGCCCTTCCTTTTCCTCCTCCTCCTCCTCCTCCTCCTCCTCCTCCTCCTCCTCCTCCTCTTCCTCTTCCTCCTCCTCCTCCTCCTCCTCCTCTTCCTCCTCCTCTCCTCCCCCTCTTCCTCCTTCTACTCTTCTTTCTCCATCTCCTCCTCCTCCTCTTCTCCCTCATCCTCTTCCCCCTCCTCTCTCCTCCCATCTCCCTTCCCCTTTCCTTTCTCTGAACTCTTTCACTCTTCCCTACTTACAGGCTCGGGGCCCCTCCCCTTTGATACTGTAACTGCCCTGCCCTCTCCTCCCTTCATGGAGAGATTGTTAAGGTTGGGGGCGGGGCGTGCTCCTGTATGCCTAGCATATGGCTTGGAATAAAGAGGTCCACAGCTATGAACTGTGCTATTCAGGTACAGAACGATCGAGCTAGCTCTGACTTATCTTTTGTCCTACCTCCAGGTACATTTTTAGACTCCCGAGGCATATTTCTGAGGGGAAGAAAAATAGTATCCCGCAAGAGGCCCATGATGCCTCTGTCTTCATTCCCTGAAGCCCCGCCCAGACTGGAGAGGTCTGAGCAGAGCTCCTGGCTGTGGGCTTCTGACACCCAGCTATCTCATGTTTCCTTGTCTGTGTGCTACCTCTGTAGACCAACAGGGCTTCCTGTAGGAACCAGGGCAGGGGCATTTCTCTGTGGAGGGGTTTCTAGAGCTCATAGCACTCCAAGGAAAGCGATGTGCAGAACTGACCACGTGAACAGACATGTTTGTTGCTGACCACAGGGCTCACAGGTATAGGACTGATACAGGGGTCGAACTGGAGTGGCAGGGCCACAGTGGTAGGACCAAGTAGCCCGTCCTGCCTCTTCTTGCATCCCCCAGGTGATCTACTGCTCCCCTCTCTGTCCTCTCCTCCTGGCAGATAAATCAACCACATTTTCTGTGACCATCAAGACTGGGGACAAGAAGAATGCAGGCACAGATGCCAACGTCTTCATCACACTCTTCGGTACCCAAGATAACAATGGTAAGAGAGGAACACCCTGGTGGACTTAGCAGAAGGTTCCAGTCTCTGTAAACTCTCCTCCACACCTCTCTTACTGAAGAACACGGTACTGGGCCCCATGAGACAAAGGCTATTCCTCTGTAGGCAGCCTGCTCCTGTCATCCTAACTGTACCCCAGTAATCTCTTGGAAGAAAGGACACTTTCAAGTTCAACAAAGCTCAGCCCTGGGGTTCCAAGGTCCCTACTGTAAAGTCTTCAGAGAGTGCCAAAGTTACTCCAGCAGCTGCACAGGACCTCAGGGAAGGTGACACCTTCAATTTACTGTTGTCACCTTCCACCCAATCCTCTCCCAGTCACTATGACCGAGTCTACCAAGGAAACAATCCTTCAAGCGATCTTAATGCATTGGCTTGAAGCCCTCTGCCAGGCACCACTGAGGAATGAGCGAACTGTGTCCCTGGCTGTAAGACGTGTTAATACAAAGCATGGCTGCAGCCTGACTGACTGGTTCAAATTTCCATTCCAGGCAGTGTCATCAGGGGCACGTTGCTTAACCATTCTGTGCCTTAGTTTTCCCCATTTTTGTACGATAGAGATAAAGCTTTGTGTATCTTATAGGTTCTGAGTTTTAGGACACAGAACACTTAAAATTTAGAGGTCAAAGTGGCATTCAAGAAGCATCAATCGTCACTATTACTTAATAGGTTAAATAAAGCAAATGGTATATAATGAATGAGTCAGGTCACATCTGATAATCACTGGGTTTGTACGATGGGTCCCGAGTCATGTTCGAGGGAAGTGAGAGGCTCTGCCACTGCCCTTACTTCCCTGGGCTTTCTGTTGTTTGTCCTGGTATTGAACACTCAGCATGGGAGTCTCATTCAGGCCCCACAGTAACTCTGTGGGGAAAGTGCCAGGTCACCTCTTTCTGACCGAGGAAGTCACGTCATAGACAGTAAGCAGTTTTCAGCAAGGTCTGTCTCTCTGACTGTTTCTGTGAGAAAGCGTTCTGCATGAGAGACTAGATCTGGAGTAAAGGGAATTCAAGGCACCATGATACCAAGGAAGAAGGGAGTGATGGGGAAGACTGAGCCCGCCTCAGATTTCAGGCTGCCACCACAGCCATCCCCAAATGTCATGTCTGGGATAGCCATGGGGATACTTGAAGCTCTCTCCTCTTAAGTCCAGGGGAGTCTCCAGAAGTTTTGCATGTCACATCCCCACAGGGATTGCTAATGGCCAGTGAGTGTAGAGTAGTTGATTTTGTCACTGGCTCTGTCCCCATGCAGACAACTGTAAGGTTATAGAAGACTGGCAGAGAGCCCCGCTGATGCCTCCTGGATGAACATAGAGGGAGCTTTCCCTAGATACAGACTAGGGATTGCAAGCATGCATGAGGGAGTTTTTAAAAGATCAATAAAAGAACAGGCAGACATACACACATGCACACACACTACATACACTACACATACATGCACCAAACACATACACACCACCCCTACACACATACCACATACACACACATACATCATATACCATACACATACATACACATACTACATGCATACACACCACATACACTACACATACATATACCATACACATACACACCATACCTACACACATACCACACACACCCACATCACATACCATACACATACATGCACACATACATGCATACACACCACATACATGTACCATACACATACACACCACGCCTATACACATACCACACACATACACACACACACACACACACACATACCATACACTACACAATTACACATACCACATATACTACACGTACTTGTACCACATACATATACATCACATCTACACACATACCACACACACATACACATACACACACACACACACACACACACACACACACACACACCATACTCTGGGAGAGGTGCAGCACCTTTGATGGTTTGGTGGGAGTTCAGAAGGTCAATTGTTATTAGGAAGAAGAAGGGAGGGTGGCAAGAGCGGGGTGGGACAGTCAGAGCCAGTCAGTCACGATGGGCTTATCTGGTTGGCAGGAATGACTCTCCTGAAGTCCTCCAAGACCAACAGTGACAAATTTGAAAGGGACAGCATTGAAATCTTCACGGTGGAGACGCTGGATCTGGGAGACCTTTGGAAAGTGAGGATCGGCCATGACAACACAGGTCTGGTTTCCCTCCCTTCCATTCCCTATTAGAACTAGAGACCCCATGGGCCAGTCAGCCACTTGTGGGCTGCGTGCCTTCCATAACCATGCAACTTCTGCTTCTGAACCGGGCTGCCACAGATTCTGGGCCTGTTGATCTTCACTGGGACCTGCACACAGGTGATTTTGGAAGCCTTTCTCCAGATCTCAACCTCAGTAAGAGATCAATGGGCCTCTAACCTGATGGCGCACTGACGCCATTCAGAGTGGGAGGGGATATTAGAATATGACTTCTAGGTCCACCCCAGCGTCTCTGATTCAGGGGTTCTGAGAATAGGTTTATCTTTCAAGTCCCTTGACCATACACAGTTGCTAGCCTAGGGACCCCAGTTTAGGAACCAATGAGCCAGACACACTTTCATAGGACCCACTGACAAAGCAGCCAGACAAAGCAGGTGTCTATATATTTTTTCCACAGTAAAGTAGGACTCTTTGCTGATCCCCAAACCTCCGTTTCTTAGCTTGAGGAAGAAACCGCATCCTAGAAGCAGCACTGTCAAAACTGTAGGACAAGGGTCTCTTCCTGCTCTTCATTTCCTTCCCTAAGCTGAATGCTTGTTGCTTTAGCTTTCAGCCATCACAAATAGAACCAGAAGCTGTGAGCATCATCTCCAAGGCGCCATGATGGGATGAGAATGTCTCCGTGGACATGAGCTTTCTGTGCATCCCTGGGCTCCTTGTCTGGAGCTTGGTCCCCACAGCATCCTTGCTTCTCTTGCTCAGAGTTGCCTGCCCTCCTATTACCTCCTCTCAGTGCTTCTCCAAGACCAGCAGCGGCAGGAGCCACCTTCTGCTGTTGTTCTTCTGCCAACACTAGTCCAGCCCAGAGTGGGATGCAGTCTTAGCCATGTGCACATCTTAATAAGTGTTGTCTTGACAACACTGTCAGCAAAGGGTGCTACAAGACTGGTGGAGCTCTGGGAGCTCGAGGAGGGGAGGGAATGGGGAGTTTCTGAGCTCATCCCCAGGAACCCATATCAGCACACACTCTTAATGGACTCTCTCTCTCTCTCTCTCTCTCTCTCTCTCTCTCTCTCTCTCTCT
>JADRCD010224771.1:0-59412 GCA_019843815.1 Montemys delectorum | reverse complement strand
GGGGGGGAGGTGTTTGTCAATGGGTGGAAGCAAAGAGGCATCACTTAAAAGTAACATTTTATGACCAGAATGGTGGCACACACCTGCAGTCTCAGCACTGGGGAGCCAGAGGCAGGAAGATCTCTGTGAATTCTAGGCCATCCTGGTCTACAGAGTAAGTTCCAGGCCAGCTATAGCTGCACAGTAAGACCCAAACTAAAATAGCAACAACAACAACAACAATAGCAACAATAAAATGTGTTGTTTTAAAATACTTAATTCGAGGAGCAAGAAAGATGCCTCAGTGGTTAAGAGTACTTATTGCTCTAGCAGAAAAGTTGGATTTAGTGTCCAGCACCCATATGGTGGCTTACAGTCATGTGTAATTAGAGTTCCTGGTGATCTGGAACCCTCTTTATCCCATGGACTCCTGCATCTAAGTAATACACATATGTATACCAAGGCATATATACATCCATGCAAACCAATCTTTTAAAAATGTGTAAAATAAGAGTTTTAGGGGGCTGGAGAGATGGCCCAATGGTTCATAGCACATACTGCTCCTCATAGAATCAAAGTTCAGTTCACAGTACTCAGATCAAGTGACCTCTTCTAACCTCTGAGGGCATCTCTACTAACATGCATGCACACACAGATGTTATAGAAAAGTTACCCGACCAATGCTCATGTAAACAACCCCAGTTAAACTCAGTGGGTCCAAAGGGAAAGAAGGAAGTAGAAGGGAGACCACTTGGGAAGAAGAATGGGGTCAATAGGAGTACATAAAAGACTTAAACGAGGGTATGATCATAATATATTGTGTATATGTACATGATGGCTAAAGAATAAATAAAAACTAAAGAAAAGATACACACAAGCTGGAGAGAGGACTCAGCAGTTAAAGAGTGCTTGCTGCTTTTTCAGAGGACTGAAATTTAATTCCCAATATCTATGTTAGATGACTCAAAACTGCCTACAACTCCAGCTCCAAAGGATCTGATGACCTCTTCTGGCCTCCACAGCACTTCCCAATACACTTGTACCTTCAAATAAATAAATAAATGATATAATAACATCTTTTTTTTTTTTTTTTTTTGTTTTGTTTTGTTTTGTTTTTTTTGAGACAGAGTTTCTCTATGTAGCCCTGGCTGTCCTGGAACTCACTCTGTAGACCAGGCTGGCCTTGAACTCAGAAATCCGCCTGCCTCTGCCTCCCAAGTGCTGGGATTAAAGGCGTGCACCACCACTGTCTGGCAATAACATCTTTTTATTCATTCAAAAAAGAAAATAGTTAATCTCAATCCAGGGTTTCTACCCTGCCTTTGACCAGTCAGTTCCTAGATAAAAGACACAAACCCTTCCTATTTATAATGTTTTAGTCGGGTCGGCACTAGAGCTGGGCTGTTGGAATCTATTTTCCCATCTATAACCCCTTATAATTTCCCACGTTCTGCTGGGCTGCTCTCAACTCCAATTGGCCAGCCCTCAGAGCCATACGTTCATGAGTCACCTAAGCCATGGCTGCTTCCTCCTTGTCACCTTCCCTCTCTCCTCATGCTTCTCCTCAGACCCCAAGCCTGGGAACCCCAAGCCGCGCCTAACACAATTCTTCCCAGCTATAGGCTGTAGGCATTTTTATTCACCAATCAGGGGTAACTTGGGGACGAGGTCACATAGAGTCACTTAGGTCTACACATAGATTTTCTCATCCTGTGGTCAACCAGGCCTTGGGGACCAATATTAAGCATTAAAACACATAGCAAAGGACCACACCTCAACACACAGACATACTGTATAATAAAATAAACCATTTTTTAAAAGATTAATTTTGGGTTCACAGCAAAAATGAGAGGAAAATACAAAGATTTTCTTTATACCAAGATTTCTTAAACTTTTCTCACACACAATCCCTTCTTGCCTAAGTCTTTTTTATTCAATCCCACAAAACAGGTATGTAATCTGTACAGATATATAAGTACACCACTTCAACCCTATTAATAAATCACAACAGTTGGTACACATGGAATTCTACCATTTATTAAGGTAAAATTGTTGTCATACTACAATGATGTGTTTTTTTTGTTTGTTTTTTTGTTTTGTTTTTTAAAATTTATTTATTTATTATATGTAAGTACACTGTAGCTGTCTTCAGACAACCCCAGAAGAGGGCACCAGATCTCATTATGGATGGTTGTGAGCCATCATGTGGTTGCTGGGATTTGAACTCATGACCTTCGGAAGAGCAGTCCGCGCTCTTAACTGCTGAGCCATCTCTCCCTACAATGTTGTGTTTTATATAAGGGATCTTAAGGGAGCCTTGGAGATGGCTCAGTGGGTAAAGGGGCTTGCCATACAAACCTGGTAATTTGAACTTGATACCTAGAACCTGTGATGAAGGAGAGAACTGATTCCCAAAGTTGCCCTTAACATGCATTCCCACAAGATGGTGTATGATACCCCTCCCCCAACACCAGAGAACTGTTAATAGATAGGAATAAAGTTTGGCCAAATATTTATCTTTACAAGACACAAACTTCCTCAGCATTTTTACTGATTTCTTCATTTTTTAAAATGTATCATTCTTGTGTGCATATGTGTTATAGTATATGTGTGAGAATGAGAGTGTGCATGTGTCACCGTATGTATGTGAAGATAAGAGGACCACATTCAGGAGTTTGTTTTCTTCCTCTGTGGGTCCCTGGAGTCAAACTCAGGTCATCAGGCTTGTGTATTAAGCACCCACTGAGCCATCTTGAAGCCTGATTGCTATTTCCATTTTATGATCATCAGTGTTGACACTGCCATGTTGCATAAATACGTAGTTCCAAATGTTACAAGTATGTTTAAGGCCATTTCAGACACTGTTGAATGTTGTGTATTCAGAATTAAGACTTCGGTGAAGCTTCGAGAGGCAACATGGGTTAGGAATGCCAGAAATAGGTGAGACTCATTATGTGCCGGCTTTTGAATGGATTTTCGGCTATTGCATATTCAGAAACCTTTGACTGTTGCTGGTTTTTCCATGACCCCTACATTCAGTGTGGATCACTACCCATGGTTTGGGAAATTGTGCCTTAAATAGCTTCCCCCATCCCCAACCTCCCCCACTGCAGTGGGATATTCATTATAGCTGATGAACCATCATTGGTATATCATTACCATCCAGAATCCATACTTCACTCTTGTTGCCATCCATTCTACAGGTCTGCACAAATGTGTGACTTGTGATTGCCATCACAATAGTATCATTGGGGCATTTCCGGTGCTCTAAAAATTCTCTGTGGATTTTTAAAAGGAAACAAGTTTTTGTTTGTTTTGTTTTTGTTTTTGTTTTCCCTGTGTTGCTAGATAAGTGTTGCTTTGCTAGTAGAGGGACCAGCAGCAACAGTTTCAGAGTGAAACTGTGCTGTGCTGCTCTAGAGACAGCTGCAAAATAAGGTGCAACTGCCAGACTGGGAGAGCAAATGAAAAAGCCAGACAGCAGAGTGATACATCAAGAGAATATATTTTAGAGAGAGAACTTGAGAGAGAGGATAGATTTGCATGAGAATGGATTGCAAAGTCTGCAGCAGCCCAGGGGAAATGTGAGGAGGTTTGGTTCATACCAAAGTGAAATGTGCCATCAGGACCCTGGGTCCAAAAGGCCTTCCTTGCTAATTGCTGTGATTAAGAGCAAGGAGGGAGGGGACCACCACCAGCATCCTGGTTTAAGGAGCAAGGGAAGAAGTGGTCTCTGCAGTTTGATTCAGAATAAGCTTTATTAGGAGAGAGGACCATTCTCAGACTTAAGGCAAGAGAGCATCAGCAGGGACAGGTCATCATTTCGGAGACAGCATGACCAGACCTCAAAGACAGTGGGGAATCTGCCCTTCTAATGCTTGGAGAGGATCCTCATCAGTAGAGACAGCTCAACCGGGAAAAACAAAACAAACAAACAAACAAAAAAAACAGAGTTGCCACATCCAACATGACAGGTATCTGGGAAAGAGAGTCTTCAGATCACCCCAAACAAGGGAGATTTTTTTTTTACCGTATATTTTACTTATTCTTTGATGATTTCATACATATATGTATAATGTATATTGATCCTATCTACCCCTCAATTTCTCCCACTTCCCTTAAACTCCCCAATCCATCTCCTTCCCACCTACATGCATCCTCTCCCTCTCCCCCTCCCTCCCTTTCTCCCCTTCTCTCTCCCCTCACTGAGCCTAATTAAGTACTACCCACAAGGGTGTAGGTGTGGTGCCATCCACTAGATCATAGGCAACATACTAGCAGACGTATCTCTAAATAGATTTTCCCCTCCCCAGCAGCTATCAACTGCCAAGAGCTTCCCAGTTATGGGGGGTGGGGGTGGGTTGAACTCCCCCTCCACCCATGCTGGGATGTTCACTTGCCAAATCTTGTATAGGTAAGCACAATTGTTGTAAGCACATGGTCACAAGTGCCATGACCGTGTCACATTCAGGCATTCCTTCCCACCACTGGCCTCTGCATTCTTCTTGCCCCTCTTACATGATATTCCCTGAGCCTTGGGGTAATAATAGATGTCCTGTTTAGGACTAAGCATCCAATAGTCACCCATTCTTAGCTCTTTGACCACTTACGGATCTTTGCTTTAGCTGCCACCCACAGCAAACAGAAGGTTCTTTGTCCAATCTTGGGATCAGCACTAACCTATGGTTGCACACATAAATATTTAGGATTCGGCTTAACAACATGAACATTTAGCAGAACAACAGTACTTAGACGCCCGTAGGGCCTGTGACCTCCCAAGCCACTGGCTTTCGACCAGGTTTACAGTATCAAGTATGAATTCCTTCCTGTGAGGCTAGGCCTTAAGTCCAATCAGAAAGTATTCAGCTAAACCACACAGTCATATTGCTATCGCACCAGTGGGCAGGTCTCCACTGACAAATCAGTGTAGTAGCATGTAATCCTGTTCCGAGCAAGACCATTGTTTCAGTTTGCTTTCTAGTGCTGTGATAAAACACCATGACCAGAACAACTTGGGCAGGAAAGGGTTTATTTGGCTTACATTTACAGGTAATAAATAGTCCATCGTTGAGGGAAGTCAGAAAAGAACTCAAAGCAGGGATCAGAAGGAAAGAGCTGATGCAGAGGCCATGGAGGAGTGCTGCTTGCTGGCTTGTGCCCTATGGCTTGCTCAGACTCCTTTCTTATAGCACCCAGGATCACCTGGCCAGACGCCATACCACCCACAGTGGTTCGGACCCTCTCATGTCAATCAGTAATCAAGAAAATGTCCTGCAGACTCACCTACAAGCATCTTCTCAATTGAGGTATCTCTTCCCAGACAGCACTAGCTGTGTGGAGACAACATACAACCATTGACATATTTTCCAAAGGAGATTCCTGGTGTGTACAGGTTTATAGTCAGTGACAGGTGATATGCTCACAAAGGGTGGGTCCTCCCACATCAATCATTAATCAAGAATATGCCCCACAGATGTGCCCTCAGTCCAGCCTGATGGAGGTAATTCTTCAACTGGGGTACCCTCTCCCCAGACAACTCTAGTTTGTGCAACACTTCTCCTCTTGAATGCAGTAAAATCGGGTAAGAGCACTGACTGCTCTTCTGAAGGTCCTGATTTCGGATCCCAGTAACCACGTGGTGGCTCACAACCACCCATAATGAGATCTGACTCGAGCGGGCCGGAGAGGGCTGGAGAGGGCTGGAGAGGGCCAGAGAGGGCCAGAGAGGGCCGGAGTGAGCAGAGGTCCTCAGTTTAATTCCCAGCAGCCACATGATGGCTCACGGCCATCTGTATAGCTACAGTGTACTCATACACATAAAATAAATAAATCTTTTTTAAAAAAAGCCTCATACAATAGTCCAAGCCCTTGAGTGTCTTCGTTCATGTGGCCTGCCGCTCCCTTGCAGTGTGTCCTGAATATTTCTTTCTTTTTTTTTTCTTTGCTGCTTTTTTTTTTTTTTCCTCCTCTCTGCTCTGCTTTGCTTGAACTAAATTTTCTTGCTACTTTTACACATCTGTGTGGGCTTTTATTTCAATTCCTTGAATAAGAGACCAAGAATATGAAAGCATTGTACCTTAACTTCAGGTACTGATCTGCCTTAGCCTATGGGCCAAGGTGACAGAATTAGGTAGGACTTTAAACTGGCAACAACACAGCAGGGATCCTAAGAGCTGAGGGAGGAGTAGGGAGAGAAGGGGACTGGAAGGGAAGGAGAGGGAAGGAGGGGGAGGGGAGGGGAGGGGAGGGGAGGAGAGAAGAGAGCTAGCTCACGGGTATGGCCTCATTTGGGAAGAGAGGAAGTTGGGTAGAGGGTCTGTGATAAAACATTCACAGAGTCCTTCTTACTTCCCCTTTCCTAGGAGACTTATGGTTTACTAAAGCAGGAGGGATGGGCTGGTAGGCATTTTCCATGCTGAATTAAGCCACGAACTAGTTATGGTTTACGAGAAGGATCTAGGAGGGGAGGAGGAGGGGGTACCTCCCAGAGAAATGGGAAGTTAAGGGAGGCCTGAGGTGCAGTACCCACATCCTCTGCTAATAAGTTTTAGCAGTGGTAGCTATGAGAACTCCTGCATGCTTTCACTGATCTCCTAGAACTTAGGCCTCGCTCTTACAAGAAGGGCTCAGTGCTCCCAAATCCTGAATCCGTTTGTCTGTAGTGTAGAATAGGAGCTGGGGGTCGAGAGTAATGAGTAGGTGTAATTAAGTAAAGGACACACTGTTTCTTGAATATATTTCCTTCCACTGCCTGTACAGGCACTAGGTCTGCAGCAGGAGGAATATCTAACTAGGGGTACCTCACCTTTGGGACTCTTGGGCCGGATGCCACGAGAAGCGAAGCTTTACTCTTTTAACTCTTAGGAATATCCCCAGGCAAGGAAAACACGACACAGCTGAGAAGATACGAACCCTATAGCTCGGCATCACCCATCAGTCCCACCGAACAGCCAGTAGCCTAGCCTAAGGAACGCCCGCGCCTGCGCACTGCCGACAATGAAGCCGCGCGCCCTCAGCGAGGAGGCGGGACTTGCCCGGGCATCCGGGTCCCACACCCCGCCCCCGCGGCATGAATGAGAGGCGCGGCGCCGCCCCTCCCCCGCCGGGCCCGCCCCTCGCCGGGGCCGCAGCTTAAGCAGTCGCTACCGCCAGCTCAGCGGCTCGGACTCACGGACGCGGCTCGCTAGCAGTTCGCCGCACGAAAGCTGACTCCGGGCGCCGCCGCCCGCACGCCCGCTGCCCGCCGCCCGGGTGAGTGAGGGGAGGGCCGAGCCTGAGGTTGGGGCTGGGGCTGAGGCTGAAGCGCAGGCTCCGCAGGTCCGGTTTTGGGATGCTGAGGGCAGCGCGCCGGCCTCGCACCCCCTCCGAGACCGGGGGGCCGCGGGGCAGTCCCCACACACCGGCACAAAGGGCGACGCGGGCTGTCACCCGGAGGTCACCTCGGGCTGGGCCCGGGCGGGGGAGGCGGGATGGGCGGAGGATGGAGAAGCCGCTGCCTCTGCGTCGGTGGTGGGGACGCGCGTCTCGGGGGGTGCTGTGTGGCAGTGGTTTTCTGGTCCCGAGCCACTCCTTCTTTTGTGGCGCTTGTCTCGTGCCTGGTTGTCACACTGTGCAAGACACACTGAGACCTCTCTGGTTGGCTTATTTATTAGTGAAAGTAATACGGCGGCCTCATCATTTGTGAGTGGGGGGCTGCATGCACCCACAGGCCAGAGAATTAATGACCCCGCTTTGTTTCCGGAGACCCAAGGGGTGTGTGTCCTGTGAAATGAGAAGGTCTGAGATCGTCTGAAAGGGCAGAAGGAAAAGAAGTGTAAAGATAACTTCATCTTTACCCCTTCGTCTCTGGTGTTATTTCAGATAACAGGTTTTTTGGTGTTTCGTTGTTTCTCGTTGTGAAACCAGTGGGTCTGTTCATTGAAAGTGTGAGTCTGCATTCTTATGTCTCTGTATATTTAGAACACTATGCTTTTAGGATTAATGGTGATATGTTTACGCATCGGGGGTACGCCAACATCCTGAACATTGTTTTCTGGGCTTAGTTCATTGATAATAGGTCTTTGTGCTTGTGTACCTATCTATAGGAATACTCCCAATATATCTAGGGCACTGCTTTCCCCACTCTTCCATACAGGCAGATTGATTATGTTTCTTGCTTTTCTGCTCTAATAAGAGGTGGTCTAGCAGGTTCTTTCCACCTTCTTGTCTGTCTGGTCGTCGCCCTCCCCGCCCCCGCCCCCGCCCCGCACCCCTTAATGCTCTGGCAAAGGATGTTACCTAAATATTACCCTGGTATGCACCCTAGCTTTGATCTCAATTTTCGTGTGTTTGGTTGTGCAGCCTAGCTGAACAAATCATCTTACATGACTTATCAGAAAACACCTCTTTTTTTCCTCCATTGTTTGTCTTCATTCCTCCTCGCCTCCGCTCCCCGTTCCCCCCTTCTCCACCCCCAAAGAGGGTCGGAAGCACTGCTGGGTTCCATAGGATTTAACTTGATAGGATGGCCCGTGTGTTGTTCACTTAGCTAGTTAAAAAAGAGGTAATTAAGATAGGCAGGTGTGGCCGCAAATGCCAACGCTGTACTTGGGAGGAAGAGGCAGTAGGATCTCTGGTTTCAAGGCCAGTCTAATTTACATAGGAATTTCTAGGCCGTAACAGAATTGTTGTCTCAATAAACAACGAACTTTTCCTTGTTATCTTGTTTTAAGTGAGACTATTTGAATTTTAGAAGATGGTTATTACTTTAGTTGGATAATGATATTTTCGTTTCTTTTTTCCCTTATTTTGTAGAGTGAAAAAGCACATTTCTGAAATATTTTTATTATGATCTTTTGATTCAAAATAGTGGTGGTGAAAAAAAATTGAGTTTATATATGAATAATTGAGTGGGTTCAGTTTTCTTTAAGATTCTCTTCAAATCTTACTTATTTTTGAGTCACATATATTTTCATTCCTAGTAAAATTTCAGTACAAAATGACATGTAAACCTCCACAGCATCTGTTTATGTATAGACTCTGCCTGAAACATTTGCTTTTAATTTGAAGGAAAGTTTCCACTGGTTGGATGACAATCCATTATTCTTAATGAAATTCTTGCTTTATGCATCTTTCTTGAACTGTGGGTCACAGCCCAATAAGGGATTGCATAACTGTGGGAGTCACAAAAATTAGCAATCAAAAGTTTCTGAATGTTCAGTGATCAGAAATTAATTCAAGGGGCCAGACACGAAATACTTGCTTAGCATGCACAACACCCTCAGTTTGATCCCTTGGACGGAATTAACTGGATTTGGTGGCCCATACTTGTAATCCGTCTCCTTTTGGGAGACTGGCTTTTTGTGAGTTTGAGGCCAGTCTGGGATCCAAGAGACCCTGCTAAAATAATAATAATTCACGACCAAACACATAAGTAGATCTGCGATGTGCTGGCCTCACAGGGGACTTACCTGCACCCTTGCTTCGTCGGGAGGCCTGGTACCTCACATGCTGCCGCACCACGTTCTGCCAGGGAATGCAGCCTGAATTGCCTCAGCTCAGATTCTAGGCTATTGTCCCTTACAGTCACAGTGGCTTGGTTTGGTTTGGTTTGGTTTTTCTCCTGAACATATAAATGTTTTATGGTCTTACAGAAACATTAAAAGCTGGGTGTATGGTGATCACCTTTAGTCTCAGCACTCAGGAGGCAGAAGCAAGGTAGGACCTCTTTGCGTTCCAGGGCAGCTAGAACTACATAATACAGATCAGTCTCAAGCAAACAAAAGCCATAATAGTTCCATAAAGGAAAATACAAAAAGGCTTACTGTTTTCCCACTGTCATTCCTCTCTGCCTGTAAGTCTAACATTACTGTATCTGGGGCTGAAGAGGTTGTTCAGTGATGAGTACATCTGCTCTGACAAGTAAGTTTACATACCCACACAGACTTCACCCTATGCCTACAGTTCCAGCAAATGCCAGCCTGCTCTACAGAGTGAGTTCCAGGACAGCCAAGGCTACACTGAGAAACCTTGTCTTCAAAAACTAAGCGAAACCAAAACAACAACAAAACTTTAAAGAAAGAGAAAATTATGGATTGTATTGTATTGTGTTTAAATATTTATCTTTTTTTTTTTTTGAGACCCATCTCACTGCATAGATGTCACAGAGATCTATTTTCCTGCCTCTACCAACCAAGTGATAGGATTAAAGGCTTGAAGTGATAATTTAAAAAAAAAAAAAAAAATCAGCGGGCGTGATGGCACACGCCTTTAGTCCCAGCACTTGGGAGGCAGAGGCAGGCAGATTTCTGAGTTCGAGGCCAGCCTGGTCTACAGAGTGAGCTCCAGGACAGTCAGGGCTACACAGAGAAACCTTGTCTCGAAAAAATCCAATAAATAAATAAATAAATAAATAAATTAATTAATAAAAATATAATATAATATTCAGGAAGCAGAGGCATTTCTGTGAGTTCAAGGCCAGCTGGTTGGTCTACATAGTGAATTTCAGGCCAGCCAGGGCTATATACATAGTGAGACCCTCTCTCAAAACAAAAGCTGTTTGAGTTGCTAACTTAAATTTCATCCAAAAAGAAATATATTATTTAAATTTTGGCTTGGGATTAGATTTCCAACTTCAGACCGTGTTAGTTATTTTTCTCATCGCTCTGACAGAATATCTGACAAAAAGAACTTCAGGGAAAGGTCTGTTTGGCCGACCATATGAGGGTATGGTAGGGAAGTCCAAGGCAGTATGTAAGGCTACTGGCTGCATTGTGTCTAGCTGAGAAGCAGAGAGAGGGACCTGTGCATTATTAGCACAGTTTACTTCCCACTTGTGGGGATACTGCCATCCACATTCAGGCTCTTTTAAATTATTTTTCAAAATTAATGTTTTCCTCCTGTCTTATGTATTTTGGTTGTTTTCCTTGCAAGTTTGGGTGACACAGTGCTTGCCAGAGCCTCAGATCTTCTGAAATTGGTGTAGCAGACAGTTGTGAGCTGCCACGTGGGTGCTGGGCTATTTTTCAGCCCAGACCTTCATCTTCAGTTCAACCTTTATGGGCAGGGAACACCTTGATAGACACATCCAGAAAGTGTGTTTTCATGATGATTCTACATCCCATTGAGTTGAAAGTCAACATGAACCATCATAGATGCCAAACATCTTCTGTCTTGCGCTGTGTAAAGCAGCATGCCAGCACTGATCAGTCCAAAGATCAGTCACCTGAACCTGATGATGCTCTATGCAGTATCAAAGCATATCCATGTCAATATGCAAATTTGCCTTGGCCTTTTAAAGACCTTAAGTTAGTAAAGGCTAACTTTTATAATTTGATAGGTTTGGGTTTCACAATGTAGAATAAATTGTTTTGGTCTTTTTTTTTCCTGAGATGGGATTTCTCTGTCTAGCCGTGGCTCCTGGAACTCTTTCTATAGACCAGGCTGGCCTCCAAGTTAGAGATCCACCTGCCTCAGCCTCCTGAGTTCTGGGATTAAAGTTGTGTATCATTAGAATTGGCCGAATTTTAATTTTCTTTTGTTTGTTCTTGTTTTTTGACAGGACTTCTCAGTGTAGCTTTGACTGTCCTGGAGTAGCTCTGTGGACCAGGCTAGCCTCTGCCTCCCGAGTGCTGGGACTAAAGGCATGTGCCACCACGGCCTGGCAGAACTTTTAAGTTCCTTTTTTTTTTTTTTTTAAAGATTTTATTTATTATTACAAAGTACACTGTAGCTTCTTCAGACATACCAGAAGAGGGCATCAGATCTCATTATGAATGGTTGTGATGCTGGGATTTGAACTCAGGACCTTCTGAAGAGCAGCCAGTGCCCTTAACCACTGAGCCATCTCTCCAGCCCAAATTTTTTTTTTTTAAATTTATTTATTATTATACATAAGTACACTGTAGCTGTCTTCAGAAGCACCAGAAGAGGTCATCAGATCTCATTACGGGTGGTTGTGAGCCACCATGTGGTTGCTGGGATTTGAACTCACGACCTTTGGGAGAGCAGTTAGTGCTCTTACCCGCTGAGCCATCTCACCAGTCCCAGAACTTTTAAGGGAAGCCCCTTCCCTTCCTCTCAGCAGCTCTAGAGGCCTGTCCTTAGGTCTCCTGCTTGTGCCTTCCTCACATCAAAGAGCACCCTCCTCTTTCTTTCTGTGTCGAGTCCTTCACCACTCAGAGTTCCTGAGTTTGTGCCCCGCTCTCCTGCATCACTAACTTTACCCAGGTCTCTCCATGTCAGCACGCAGGCCTGTTCTCCTTTTCATCTTTACATACAGAATGCCAAACTTAATGAGCTTTGTCTGCCTGCCATCAATCCCCCTGTGCCCCTGAGAGTTAAACGGCTCTAGTGAAAAAAGCATGCACTTTGTCCTATCTGCTCAACCTGCCACTCCTGACTGCTGCTGTTGACGCTAGCCCCAGTAGGATGCCAGGGACAAGAACCTTATCTGCTCTGGAATTCAAGATCCCACAGGATCTATGAGCAGAAGGCACAGCTAACGTTCTTAGCCTAGCCAGGTAGCTCTTGCCTTTTAATTTTTCTAAGAAGAAAATGATTTCATTTTTGTTTTATTCTTTTTTTTTCTACACTTAAGAGTTAAAAAGTTAAGTCTGATGTGAGAGTACATGCCTTTAAACCAGAACGCAGCCTGGTATACAGAGCAAGTTCCAGAACAGCCAAGGCTGTTACATAGAGAAACCCTGTCTCATTTAAAAAAAAAAAAAAAAAGTTAAAATGTTATGATAATTATATTGATATTGATATTTTTCCCTACAATACATTGCATTTCTCATATGTTAGTACTAGCATTTTTGGACCTGGATTCTGGCATCAGACTGGTTAGAACTGAATTCTCTCTCTTTATAATTTTTGACATGTGACATGTCAAAGTATTAGTTTAGTTTTTTGAGATGAAGGAGTCTCAGTATGTAACTTCAAACTCGGGATTCCCCTGCCTCATCCCCTAAGTGCCAGGATGACCAGTGTGTTCCACCACATCCAGGTTGGGAAGTTTATTATCCCCTCCGTTTCTTCGTTTGTATAATGAATAGTATATACACATTCGGTTTGTTTGCCTTGCAGCCCAAATGGGATAATGGAAAGTACTCATTTTGGTACTTGGAATGGAAGTGAACTCAATGAAAAATTGTTATACTCTTCTTCAACTTATGCTTCATTTTAACATAATATTTTAATACTTAAAATTACATTTATTTTTATGTGAATGTATACCTATGCCCATGGGGCATGTGTAGAGAGGTCAGCAGAGATCTGTTCTCTATAGTCATGTGGGCCCAAGGGATTGAACTGAGGTCATCAGGCTTGGAGGCAAACACCTTTACCTTCTGACTATCTCTTTAATATTTTTGCTTAGAATACTTACATCCTTCTAAGATATATTGGTCATAAATGTGACCTATTTTGGGGTTTTTGTTTGTTTTTTCTTCCTTTCTCTCCTTTTCCCTGTAACCCTCCAATTCCTTGCCTGTCTGTCCCCTGGATCGCATCATGTGATGGGTTAATAAAATGATCTACAGTTGACAAATGAGCAGTTCATAGCAGTTTGGCCACTTGACAAATCATTTTTATCATTTGATGAAATAGTTTAATTTTGAAGGCTGGAGTGAGATCCCCAGCACCCACATGGCAGCTCACAACTGTCTGTAACTCCAGTTCCAGGAGATCTGGCACCTCACAGATAGATACACTTGCAGGAAAAACACTGATCCCCATAAAAATAAATCTTAAAAAAAAAAAAGTTTAATGTTGAGCCAGGTAATGTTCCTGTGACCTGTCCCAAGATTCCGTCTTCATGTTACTCCATTGTTATTTATTACTTTTGTGTTCCTTTTTGAAACAGTTTCCCTGTTGTGTAGCTCTGACTGGCTTCATCTCCCTGTGCCAATGAGGCTGACTCCAGCTTGAAAGATCCTTCTACACCTGTGTGAAAAAAAAAACTATAATCACATGCTAAAACTTTCAAATGTTCAGTGTGTCATCAAACAGATTTACTTACTTATTTCTTTCTTTTAGTTATTTGAGACAGTATTTAATGTAACCCTGGCAAGCACTGAACTTGGGAAGGTGACCTCGAACTCCGGATTCTCAGGTCTCTACTTCCAATGTGCTGGAATTATAGATAAATGGCAGCATACCTGGCAAATAGCTTCCCCTCTTTTTAAGTAGCTGTAAGATGTTCTCTTTACCTGCTAGCAACCCAGGCAGACTAATAGCTGTTCAACATACTTTGAGAGCCACATGAAAGATATGGGCAGGCTGTAAATGTCCCACTAGAAAGGATTAGGTCTTACTAGGCCTAAAGAATTTGTTTCTATGTGTTATGTTGCTTTGTTTGGTTTTTAGTTTTCCTCATTGTTTGTCTTAATTTTTTACTTTGGAAGTTTACTTAAGAACCGTGGGCCTTTTAAAGTGAAAGCATTTTTTAGTTTTAGAAATGGTTTCTTGGATTAATTTGGTAGTTACTCTACTTCTTTCTTATCTAGATGCATAATAGGAACTCTTATAAGCTGAGTGTCTCAGACCTCAGAATGTAGTGCCGTATAAATTGTGGGTTTTAAAAGAATGCCAGATGGTTGAAAAGGAATTGTGAGCGCCCCAGCTAGTGCGGTCCTTTGAGAGCCAGCTGGATAAACCATCTCTGCTCTGGAGGTAAGAACTAGACACTTTGTTCCATGCCAGCTGGACCATGAATAGCTGGCCAGTGGCCTTATTTTGGGTTGGCCACTCTTGGAAAGCCAGCCTGGGCTTTCCATCTACCCTAAGGATAGTCTTGCCAGAGTGAGTTAGTTGCTTGTGCCAGGCCTTCCTCTGTGGTACCTGCTTCAGGGAGGGAAGCAGGCCTGCAGTGTCAAGGAAAAGAAGCCACTGGGTGTTGGAACTGAACCTTGTGTTATGAATTGCTTTGGGAAAGCCCAATGCAACCTGCATTTTTATGAATTCATTGCTAAGGCTAGAAGAACCGCTTGTCAATACAAGTGAATGGTTTTACTTTGGGACTTCCACTAGTTTACCTGTTTTCATTTATTAACATCTCTTAAAATGAAGTTTGCTTGTTATTTCCATCTTTAACTTCTAAAATTTGCATCTTTTGGATTAGTTTTATGTTATTATAAACCATTGGCTTCAATAGAAGGCTAACTATATATGTCATCTTAAAGTTTGTCTCACCTAATTTACTAATGAGGTCATAACTGTACCAGGCATTTCTTTCTATCCTTTAGCCAATTTAAGGGCAAAAAAGTGTGAGTGCAGTACTCCCAGTCTGAGCACACGTCTTATCAGATGACGGCTACCTTTTGGATCCTCAATATTAATAGCCTTGTGCAGACTTCACATTCTTTAACGATTGGCTAGTTTTAAAAGAATTGGTGCAAAGTAGACGATGGGAAGGAAGAAGGGGTCTACACTTCAAGCCATCAAGGTTTGAGATTTCAAGGGTGTGAGATGTAGTGGCAGACAGAGTCTAAAACAAGTTTTATCATGTGGAGGTTTATGGAATGTTGGTGAGGAAACTCCCTTTGACGGAAAAAGAAACCTTTTTCTCACAATAGTCAGTGTGTTGGTTTCTTTCACCCCAATTTGGAGATTGAATGGTTCTGTATTACCTGTTTGTTAAGTTCATCTAAACAACCCAAAACTCATTATGACCTAACCTACTTTTCTTTTTATTCTCTCTGAAATATGAGCATGTGAAATTATACTTGTGCTTTAAGCTAAAGATAGGATCTAGCATCTACAACTTGAACTGAATTATGTACAATGGCTATAATTAAAGTTTCTTCAATCTTTTTGTTTTTCAATTTTCTCTCTGAAAACAAGCTAAAGATATTTGTTTGTTTGTTTGTTTATTTATTTATTTATTTAGGGTCTCACTATGCAGTCCTGGATGTCCTAGGACTTTCTTCATAGATGTAGACTAGGCTGACCTTGAACTCAGTGCCTCCCAAGTGCTGGGAAGAAAGATCCATAAATCTGGTCCAGAAGGAAATTTCTAAGTTTTTTTTTTTTCTTTAAATCACAAAGTAGTATCAATAGCTCCGGATGACTTTATGTGGATTATGGAAAATCTTACCTGGATTAGGCTGCACTGAAAGCATGGTATGTCTGTGCTAGTGTAGACATCACTTACTTCCTCCTTACAGCTGTGCTGAAATCAAAGATCAAGGAAGCAACCTCTTGAGGTTTAGCAGTCAGGCAGGGCACAGGCATCTCCATAGCCGGCTTCTAGCAGAGTTCATGCTGCCAGCTCCCACGAGAGGAGTGCGCCAAAGGGCTGAGGATGGGAGGAGGTCAGAGTCCTTGCAAAGGCTAGCTGAAGAGCTACTGCAGCAGCTAAAGGACGATAAAAACCATCCTCACTGGAATGAGACAGAGAGGATGGTAGTGTTCCCTGGAGTCACCATATTGCTTATGGCAATGGAAATTTACTCCTCACAGTCGTGAAGTCCAGAGGTGGAAAGCAAGGTGACGGTGAGGCTGCTGAGCTCCCCCAATGACTCCAGGAAAGGTCTTCCCTAACTTTTTTAGACTTTTCTCAAAAAAACACTTGTAAATACATATATAATCTACACAATCTACAGATTTGATCTCTAACTGTTTAACTCTTTTGGAGACAGAATTGCTGCGCAGCCCCAGCTGGCCTAGAAATGCTATATAGACCAGGTGCACTGAGTTTCCTGCTTGTACTTCCCAGTTTCTGGGATTAAACTACCACAGCCAGCTTCAAATCCTTAATTACATCTGCAAAGATCCTTTGTTTTAAGGTCACATTTTGGTTTCTGGGACAGTTTTTTTTTTTGTTTTTGTTTTTGCCACCATTTATTTAACCATTCTTCCCATGAGAAAGTAACAATTTCCTTTAGTTTCAGTGCTGTGTGACTCAGAACCTCAGATTTGACAGGTTTGCAGCAGAGCAATACAAGGTGGGGAAAGAAGTATATCTAGAAGTACAGAAGACTGAACTTCATGGGAATGATTAGGAAATCAGCAGATCTCTGCAGGAGAGATGGTCAAGACAGAACGTGAAAGGTGGACAGATTTTTTTAATTACATGACTGGGGATACTTGGGATTTGCAGATAGTAGAAGCAATCAAAAACAAAGCTAGGGAGGTGTTTTTAGGGGACCACAACTGGTGCATCTGACTACAGTATTTTGAGAAATAGTGGAGAATAAGGTTCAAGTCTGGGTCAATTCATGCAAGGTCCTGAGTACTGCGTGGATGAATTTGTTCATAGGTAGAGTTGCTTCCCATAAGAACATGTTAACTTTGTAATCTGTCTTTGGGGCTCTTATAAAATCTTGGGGGAGAAGATGTAGAGTTTTGTTGTTGTTTTGTTTACATTTTATTTTTAAAATATGTGTGTAGCACATGCATGCAGGAACCTGCAGAGGTCAGAAGAGGCATTGGATCCCCTGGAACTGGAGTTTCAGATCGCTGCCATGTGGGAGCTGTGAACACGACTTGGATCCTCTGCAAGAATATGTGTTCTAAACCCCTGGGCCATCTCTTTAGCCCCTAGTTTTATTTTTGAGAGAGGGCATTGCTGTATAGCTTTAGGCTAGCCTTGAACATGCACCAGTCCCTCTGCCTCTGTCTGCCAAGTATTAGGATTACAGGCATACACTGCTGTTCTCGGTATGGTGTTATTTTTGAAAAAAAAGGTCAATTTACCCTATAGCTCAAGCCTCAGCCTTGTGGTGCATCTTTGTTAGAGTTATGGGTATGAGATACACTCCTAGTTGTAGATTCTTAAAATTATATATATATATATATATATATATATATATATATATATATAGTGTGTGTGTGTGTGTGTGTGTGTGTGTGTTGCCTGTGTGCATGTCTCTGTACCACCTGCATCCAGTGTCCACAGAAGATAGAAGTTGTCTTATTCCTTGGGACAGTTACAGTTGTGAGCTGCCATGTGGGCGCTGGGAATCCAACCCAGGTCCTCTAGAAGAGCAGCCAGTACTCTTAACAACCAAGCCATCTCTGCAGCCCTGTAGATTTTTTTCTATAGATTTTTAGAAGGAATTAGCTCTTTTAAAAGGAGAGAAGTTTAAAAAGTGCTATAGGACAGGAGGTATAAGTGTGTGGAACACTTGCCTAAACGTTCCCCAAAACTACAAAACTATTGTGATTAGAAGCAGAATGTTCTGTGCTTTGAAGATATTTCTTGAAGGCTATTGACTTTTCTTGCTGCTTTACTTTGAAGGTTTTGGGAAGAGAATTTACAAAGTGAGCTCACAGACAGAGCCTTAGTAAGCACCATGTGTGGAATATGTTGGGGATGTTGTGGGTTAAGATGCTATCTCAGAAGAGATGTGAAGTGATTGGATATCGACAGAGGGTAGCCAGCCTTCCCTTCTGAATGCAGCTCTGACCTCTATTGTGGGACTCAGTTCTCTGCTCTGTTTACTGCTGTCATCCGTTTACAACTCCAGAATTCTGTGAGAGCAGTGCAGTTCTGAGGAGTGGGTGGCTCATCCGTAAACGAACATTTAAATTTGAGACTCTTCCTCTCAGTGTGTGTGTAAAACTCCTTGTTCTGTGTTACAGATTTTCAATAAAAGAATGTATAAAACATTATTTGTGTTCTATAGCTGTGTGGTTGTTTTATTCAAGGAGAAATGGATATTTTCCATATAACAACTTATCTTACTTTAATACACTGAAAAAACAGTAAAGTGGGCTTTGCCCATTTTATTTTCTTCTGCCTGAGATTAATATTACTTGATAGACTTAACTGTCATAACTTTGCTTTTGTTGTTGCTGCTGGTGGTGCTTTTGTTGTTGTTGTCTTTTGAGATAGGGCCTGGAACTCACTACATACACCAGGCTGGCCTCAAACTCAGCTGTGCCTACCTCTGTCTCCTGAGTGCTGGGATTACAGGCCTGGGCCACCACACCCAGCTCAACTGTGGTTGCTTCTCTGATTTCTATTTGCAGCCAGTTTAGATTTTGTTGGGAAGAGCTATAAACATACTCAGAAGTAGCCTTTGAGTGCCACCTCAGATTCAGCAGTTATAGCAGTGCTTCACCTACCCTTTCACAGGGATAGCCTCAGGGAAATCACAGATATTTACAATTCAGAACAGTAGCAAAATTACAGTTATGAAATAGCAATGAGATAATTTTATGGCTGGGGTCACCACACATGAGGAACTGTGTTAAAAGGTCTGAGCATTAGGAAGGTTGAAAAGCACTGAGTTACAGGGCTTGTTTGTCACACTTGTTTCTCTTAGCCTTTTCTTTCTCGTTCCTTCGCTGAGATATTTTAAAGATAAGCTCATGTCATTTTGTCACTGCCTGCTTTTTAGGCCAGTTCCTCCCATTTTTGTTTTATGTTATGAACTCATCACAAGAACTGGGTCCTGGTCCTGTGACTTCCACTCACATTTGGACTTTGTCTGCTTCATCACATGGTGCAGTTTTTTGCTGTTCCCTGTATCATGTTCAACATTGTATCACATCTAGAGGCCACATGTATCTGTCTAGCCCACTTCTGGTATTGCAAAAGAGACCAGAGTCCTAGTCATAGTATAAGGCATTTCATCTAGGCTGTAACTGATGACTTTTCTTAGGTTGTTAGCAAGAATTCTTTAAGACTTTCTCATCAAAGGGCACCTTAGGATGACCATAAGATACACTCTATATGACAGGCTGCCACTGTAACTTTATACTGTTGTAATCTTTTGTCAGAGTGGACTGCTTTTGAGTATCATATCAAGATAAGAATTATTTCTTTTAAAATTGACACTACTCTAATGTCTCTGCAAGCTAAAGATGGAAATATATGGAAGTCCTTTTTAACTAATCAATGGAAGAAAAGCATACTAGGTTAAGATTAAAAAGTTCAGACTCCTAAAGTTGATTTGACCCAATCCTTCCTCATATGCAACTGAATGTCTGTCCATTCCACTCATTCTTCATGGGTCTTTAGTAAATATCACTAAGCTCCCAAGAAATAACAAGTCTGGAATAAGATACAAGATAAATAATTAAATAAATACCACAGATGACATTGGTTTTAAATTTATTTCCTCAATCATATGAAAAACAAATGCTTGCATATCTTTTCCTAGATGTACGTATTTCTTAAGCAAGATTTTTATTTTTAGAGAATTAAACCTTTGATCTAAAGCTAGTTGGACTACCAAAAGCTCTGCTTCCCTCATATTTTAAAGTATAAAACTGAAAATAACTTCACTTGTTCAGTTTTAAGATTTCTCAGAAGTACGACAGAGTAACCAAATCCTTGAATACTCTTAATACTTGGACAGTTAGAGGCCTGCTAGCTTGAACATAATCTAGTTAATAATTTGTTTCCCATTTTAATTTGGTTTGAATTTATTATGTACAAAGTACTTGAGTAGTCAGAACTGTGAAGTACATATCTTCTATAACAATAGAAATAAAAACTCTAGGATATGCTTTGCATTTTTTATGTTTTATATTCTTTCTCTCCAAAAACTATTGGGCTTTTTATGTATGTGTCCCTAAAATACTGCATTTTCATGGAATTATGTATAGGTTAAAGAAAATGAAGGTCGCACACTTAAAAAATCTTAAGGCAGAGATTTGTCATTGGCTAATATTTTTATTTAAGTGTTTACATTTTCAGCTGGGCAGTGGTGGCAGAGGCAGGCAGATCTCTGAGTTCCAGACAGCTGGCTACACTGTCTGGAAAAGAAAAATTATACTAAAGAGTTCTTTAATCATTTCCCTTGGTATTTCATTTTTTTTTTGGGGGGGGGGGGGGTGCAGTTGAGACAGGGTTTCTCTGTAGCCCTGGCTGTCTTGGAACTCACTCTGTAGACCAGGCTGGCCTCTGCCTCCCAAGTGCTGAGATTAAAGGCATGTGCCACCACTGCCCGGCTTCCCCTGGTATTTCTATTATTATTATTATTATTATTATTATTATTATTATTATTATTATTATTAATCTTTTTTGGTTTTTCTCTGTGTAGCCCTGGCTGTCCTGGAACTCACTCTGTAGACCAGGCTGGCCTCGAACTCAGAAATCCACCTGCCTCTGCCTCCCAAGTGCTAGGACTAAAGGCGTGCGCCACCACCACCCGGCCCCCTGGTATTTCTTAACTTCCACATTCCTTTACTAAATGCATTTACTCCTGAGGAAAGCCTCACTAATTTTATCCTACTCCGATTTATCTTACTTAACATTTTTTTATTTCTTCCCTGAATAATTTCCTTGTTCATCTTAGTAACTATCTTCAGACAGTCTCTAGTCATACGGCTTGAGAAGGTCATTAGAAGTAATGCGCTAGGACCTTTGCTATGGAGGTGCTGTTTACTTACAAGGAATAATACTGTGTGGTATCCTTTACAACTGGAGCATGCCAGTAAAAGACTGCAAACAGATAGAGACCCTTACAGAAACCCACAACTGGTCAAAATTCAGAGGACTGATGGAGAGTGCCTAGCCCCAGGTGATAAATCTGCAACAACTTTCCTGTACTCAGGGAATCTCAGAAGAGGGTCAACAAGCTGCACAGTTGTGTCTCCTAGAAATTACAGGGAAGATATACTGCTGATACCTCAACAACATGGCTGCCTAAACAAGACCTGAACAATGACAACATCCGTGGTCATGCTATCATGGAAGGAGCCAGTTTCCAATCACTCCTGAGGGAGGGAGAATAGTTGTTACTGGGATGACACCCTCCCCACCCCCAAATTGGTTAGCCAGTACCAAGTGGTCAGCCCTGAAATTGTAAACATTCAAGCAACTCCACTAAGTCATACTTGTGAGCTTTGTTGTTGTTTTGGTGTGTGTGTGTGTGTTTAAAATTAAAGAAAAAGAGGCCATCAGTTTGAGAGGTTGCAGGAGGGCACATGGGAGGGTTGTAGGCTGAAAAAGGAGGGAGAAATTGAAAAAAAAAAAAAAAGACTGTCTACAAGAAGAGCTGGGGAATGTCAGTTAGTAGAGTACTTGTTTAGAATGGAGGAGGCCCTGTTCCATTCCTAGCACAGTAAACAAAACCAGAAACAATCCCCTTTCTTAAGCTCAAATAAAATCAACATATTGGGCTTTAATCAGGTGAGCTGAGCATTACAGGTAATCATCATTCTGCATCCTAGCCATAGTAATTTAGTGCAGAAAATGAAATTTTTACTTGCCAAGTTCAACAGTTGCTTTAGAATAGGCACTATGTGCATGTCATTGTAACTAGGCGCTGAGCAGAGGGATCATTGCACAGGTTCAGATAAGATACACTTCCTTTTATAGAGTCCTTCTAGGAAATTGTGTCACCACTTCATTGCCTCATGGCCTTGCCCTCTTAATGCAACCAGATCCCACGAGGTGTAGTCTACCATCCAATCACTGTCCTACTATTTTTTGCAGTGAGGAGGGTATAAAGCAGTGACCCACAATACTTACTAGTCTTAAACTCTTTGGAGTCCACAAAGCTGGTATATTCCCCAAGAAACGAGAGTTAATTTTTTTTTTTAAATCTGGTACATTCCCCAAGAAACAAGAGTTAATTTTTTTAAAAATCTTTTTAAGTAAATATGCCAATTGGGCCAGTGAGATGGCTTAGCAGATAAAAGCACTTGTCACCAAGCCCCATGACTTTGAATTCAGTCCCCAGAACCTACATAGTAAAGAAGAGACCAAAAAGCTTCAAGTTGTTCTCTGACCATGACACATACTCCAATGTGCATGTGCCTCCTTCCCATACACAATAAATAAATAGCTTTTTAAATTTTAACTAGGATTAAAACATTCCTATTTCTGTGTTTTTTAAAGAAGATTTACTTATTTTATGTATATGAGTACACTGTAGCTGCTGTGAACCATCATGTGGTTGCTGGGAATTGAACTCAGGACTTCTGCTTGCTCCGGTCCTGCTTGCTCAGGGCCTGCTCTCTCAGGCCCAAAGATTTATTTAATGTTATATGTAAGTACACTGTAGCTGTCTTCAGACTCACCAGAAGAAAATATCAGATCTCATTACGGATGATTATGAGCCACCATGTGGTTACTGGGATTTGAACTCAGGACCTTAGGACTAGCAGTCAGTGCTTTTAACTGCTGAACCATCCCTCCAGACCTATTTCTGTGTTTTTAAAGAAACCATAATTCTCACTATAATTCCCATTATTCCATTTAACATTTTATTCATGTCTTTATCATCTCTTATATGCCAAGTACTATCTAATCTGAATGTATAAATGGATAACTCCTTTATCTGATTCACTAAGTTACAGTTCAAATCAAAATTTATTAGATTGTAGTTGTCACTTTAATATTCTTTTCCTGACATTTTTCATAGGATCTGACTGAAAAGTTCCTGTAAAACTTAAAACAGGAACTTCTGAGACACTCTCATAGTTTCCGTGGGCTGCTTCTTATAATGCAGTGAGATGGAGTGGAGCTTGCATTTGACTTTTATTAGGCTAACTCCCAACTCTCTTCAAAATCAAACAATTTTATATTTTTTGCACAGTAAATTGCAATGGTATTTTTTGAAAAGAGTAATATAGGGATAGCATTTGGCAGTTGAGCAAGTTCTGGCCTCACTCATTAACTATGGTCTTAGCCTCAGATGGAAGTAATTACAATTAAATCTTCAGACTTACTGTGAATGTAATTTAGTTCCTTTAACAAAGTACTGTCCTGATACTTATTGTTGCTATGCAAGGGCTAGAACATTGGAAGGAGCGAATGCAGAACAGATCGCAGTTACACAACTAGCCTTGGCTTCCTGAATGCTGATATGTGCCAGGCTCCGTTCTAGTGATTATCAGAGGACGTAAAAAACTGTTCCTACTTCATTTCATACTTTTCCATCTTTTTTTGGAGGTTCTATATGTATCACTCCTGATAGTTGTTTTAAAGTGTGTTCTTCACCCCTTTTGGATAGCTTTATTGACAAATTTACATCTTCATAATTTATTTAATGTTTCAGTTCTAGGCTGGAAAGATGGCCTACATTAAGAGCACTTGTTGCTCGTGAGGACCCAGATTCAGTTCCCGGTACACACATAGTAACTCACAACCATCTATAACATCAGTTCCAGGGGATCTGATGCCTCCTCACTTCTGCAGGCACTAGGCACACATGTGGTACACATACATACATGCAAGCAAAACACTCATACATAAAATAAAATCGATAATAAAAATTTAAAACCAAGTAAGTTTTTACTGTTTACACAGTTCCCACATCAGGCAGCTCACAGCTGTATGCGATTCCAGTTCTAGGGCATTAAATGCCTCCTCCTCCTGGCCTCTGTGGGCACCTGCACACATGCGATAGGCAAGCTCACACAGGCGTGCACGTACAAATAAATCTTTAAATGTAGCTTCATTGGACTTTAGTTTGTTCCTAGAGTTGAGGATTTATCGTCATAATTTGGGGACATTTTCATCGTCATTGTCCTAAGAGGGCATCCATCTCCTCGGGCCATCACTGCTCCTTATGCTCTATACTAAGCCCGTCTTCTGTTTCTATTCTCAGTCCTTCGTATAAACAGTCAAACACTGCGTGTCCCTTTGGGACGAGTTTGCTTGACCAACGATGATGTCTTCAAGGTTCATTTTGGTTATCTTTTTGAAATGTTAAGGTTCTAAGAAGCACAGGACCTATGGAGGGATAAATGGAATGACTTTTGTTAATAGAGAAAACTGACTCGTGTGCCATGACTCACTCTCAGTCACAACTAATGAGACTTGCTCTCTAGTTCTATAGGTATAGAGTGAACAATGGTGTTCTGGGAGATAATGGGAAAGGTTAATTCTTTTGTGCTCCTTTGTGTGCATGGATAATACATGACTGTCAATGTATTTTTCCATATACAGGATAACATGAGACCCTAAAATCACTGTAACCAAAACTGTTATGCCACTGTCGTTTTTATTTCGTGTTTTTCTCCTTGTAACTTTGTTGTTCTGCATAATTCAGATATTATTATATAATTTCTACACTTGAAACATTACATTTGTAGTTATCAAGTAAGTTTTATGAGATGAAAACTTTAGTTTGAAAAATCAACTAGTATGTATTACAGATTGAGCATCCCTAATCTGAAAATCTGAAATGCTCCAAAAATTGAGACTTTTGATAGAAGTCCTCATGTGACTGATTGCAGTCACAAAATAGAGACTGTATAAAAAAAGAACTGTGTGAAATTGGCTTTAGTCACATGTATTCAATACAGAAAAACACAAATGACTCTGTTTAGACTTGTTTCCCACCCCCAATATTTCATATTACACAACTACACAGAGAGAGGGTGGAAAGATTATTCCAGAATCTGGAAAAAAAATCCGAAGCTTGATACAGTTCTGGTCCTAATCATTTCATATAAGTGATATTTAACCTGTAGCATAAATGAAGTTTTGGAATCAGGGTGTAAAGTCAGATAGAAGTAGTTGACTGATCAATAGTGCTGTGACTCTGTGGAGGTAATTAGTAAGTGCATTGCTGATGGTTCTGGACTACTTCAGCTGTCACATTAAGATTACATTGTAGCCAGCTGCGGAGGTGCTGCACACCTTTATTCCCAGCACTGGGGAGGCAGAGGCAGGTGGATCTCTGGGTTTGAGACCAGCCTGGTCTACAGAGCAAGTTCCAGGACAGCCAAGGCTACACAGAGAAACCACTGTAATGTTAAATTTCCTGTGCTCTAATTAGTTATATAAAACGGTGTCAGAATGTATAGCCAGGAGATGTATACGGTCTTAGCAAAAGTGTATTTTTCTGAACTAGAATTGGGATCTGTGATCTGGTTTCTTGAATGTCTGAGAATACAAAATAATTTAAAAATAGTACTGACCTAAATGATAAGTGTACAAGATGGGATCAGCTATCTGTATAGAAAGCCTCCTAGAAAATGTTAGGAAAAGATTAAAAATTATTTCTTCATGAATGTAAAGGTGGTCACAGGTCTAGTATGAAGAATCATGGAGTAAGGGTCCACATACTAAACACCCCCATGTCTTTCTTGCCATTCCACCTTTAAGTTGTGGGAAACTCCATCCTCTTCCTCTATGTGTCATGTGATGACTAGAACCCAGAACTTGTGCATGCTGGGTGATCGCTGTGCCAGTAAGCTATATTTCCAGCCCTTGAGTAGATTGTCCACATTACAGAAAACAAGGTAAAGAAAGGGATGAAGTAGGAAATAGAAAACAGTTGTCAGTGCTGCAATTCCCATGATTTCCAGACACCTTCCTGTATATCCATTGCATGCGTCTTAATTAAGATGTAGTCAAGTGTAACTGCAAGGAGTTAGGAAGTGTAGACACCTGCCCACCTAGAAATGCTAAGTAATGGAAGAAAGGAAGACAGACATGGCAGAAGAGGAGGGCAAGCCATCATCCTCCACAGTCTTTTTTTTTTTTAAAGCTATTTTCCAAGTGGTAGGAGGAAAAGAAAAAAAAATAAGTAAAAGCTATTTTAAGCATTTTATTTATTTACATATTTTATGTGTATAGGTGTTTTTCTGCATATATATCTGTGTGCCACATAATGTCCTGATGCCTACAGAGGCTAGACCAAGGGTATTTGGTCCCTTGGAGCTGGAGTTAGAGATGCTTGTGAGCAGCATGTGGGTGCTAGGACTTGAACTCAGGTCTTCTGGAAGGGAAGCCAGTGCTCTTAACTGCTAAGCCATCTCTCCAGGCCTGTGCCACTATCTTATTAATCATAAAAGAGAAAACCAGCCGGGCAGTGGTGGCGCACGCCTTTAGTCCCAGCACTTGGAAGGCAGAGGCAGGAGGATTTCTGAGTTTGAGGCCAGCCTGGTCTACAGAGTGAGTTCCAGGACAGCCAGGGCTACACAGAGAAACCCTGTCTCGAAAAACCAGAGAGAGAGAGAGAGAGAGAGAGAGACACGGGGGAGACAGAGGGAGGGAGGGAGGGAGGGAGGGAGAGAGAGAAGGAACCAAGGACATCCTTGAATATGTCATTACCACGGCAGGAGAGAGGGCTCAGTGATTAGGAGTAAGTACTGTGTCTTGCAGAGCATTGGAATTCAGTTCCCAGCATGTCATTCAGCTTATAACTGTCTAAAACTCCAATACTGGGAATATATGGCCTCTATGGACCCTTGCACTTGTGTATGTGTGCCTGCATACATAGACAAAGACAGATTGACAGACACACACACACACACACACACACACGTAATTAAAAGTAATGAAAGTAAATCACCCCCCCCCCCCCCCCCCCCCCAAGACAGGGTTTCTCTGTGTAGCCCTGGCTGTCCTGGAACTCACTCTGTAGACCAGGCTGGCCTCGAACTCAGAAATCCACCTGCCTCTGCCTCCCAAGTGCTAGGATTAAAGGCGTGCGCCACCACTGCCCAGAAAGTAACTCTTAAAAAGACTACGTCATTCTCAGATGTGGTGTCTAGTCCCTGGAGTCCCAGGACTTGTGAGACTGAGGAAGAATAGCAAGTATGAGGACAATTTGGTCTGTATTCTAAGTTCCAGGTTAGTCAGAGTTAGTATGAGACCATGGCAAGACCTGGTCTCAAAGTAAAGCACAAAAAGAATAAATCGTTCCTTTTTCTGTAATTGGGTTATTGTAAACGGATAATCTGAAAGACACTTGTTGGAACTGATAGGACTTGTGAACCAGCCTTTTATAAAGTAAGTTGTGTGAATTTTCCACAGAGCTCAGTAATTCCTAGGTCAGTAGGGAATAGACCCAACCCAGATACAATGACCTTACTGAGGACATTTACCTTTAAGGCTGTCAGTCCTAATCTTGTAGCAGGAGGAACTCGGAATTTCCTAATATAGCCATCTGTAAAATCCAAATAATAGTGCTTTATGTAATGAAGGTTATAATACTGATCGTGTAAATGTTTTTATTCTATAAAGAGAAGAAAACTCAGGATTAATGACACATTGCAAGACTTGTCTCTTTAAAAAGCTGTTTAGAAAGAGATTGTTCATCATTCTGGAATGATTATAACCTTTTCAGGATGCCTTAAATCATAAAAGCAAAACCAGGCTCACTTAGAAGTAGCAGATTTCATCCTTCCCCATCACCCCAGGAATTCCAGGCTTTGCCTGAAAATGTCTTAAGCAAACAGTTAGGCTGGGTTTGTGGCTCAGTACAGGGCCTGCCTGGCTTATGAGAGACCCAAGGTTCACTCCTCAGTACCACATACACATATAAAAGCTCTGTAGATCTTTTGTAAAAGAACAAAGTGATCCAAGAAGTCAAAAAGGAGATATCTGGGTGTAGTGCCTAGGATTTAATATCTGGAAACTTGGAGTAAATACCACCGAATGTATGTGTTAAGATATATAAAAAGCAGCCTTCAGGGGCTGGTGAGATGGCTCAGTGGGTAAGAGCACTGACTGCTCTTCCAAAAGTCCTGAGTTCAGATTCCAGCAACCACATGGTGGCTCACAACCATCTGTAATGAGATCTGACGCCCTCTTCTGGTGTGTCTGAAGACAGCTGCAGTAAATTACACCTGAGCGAGTTGGGTGGAGCAAGCAGGACCGGCAGGGGCCCTGAGTTCAACAGCAGTCATACACATGATGGCTCATGGCCATCTGTACAGCTACAGTGTACTCATACACATAAAATAAATAAAAAATAAATCTTTAAAGAAAAGCAGCCTTCATACTTTAGGGGTGACATAGCCATTTATGGTTTGCTGAGTTAATCATGAGCCTCTTAGATGGCTGTTTTAGTCCATAGATTTTCTTTCTACATATTAAGGTTTAAAAACAAGGTTTTTAGTTTGTGTACATTAGCCAGCTTGTACTTGTTGAAAAAAAAATCAATGAATGCCTATTTTTCAAAATTGCATACTCTAAGCCAGTCACTTTAGAAGGAAGTCTGCTTGTGAGCTAGAGTGGACAGGAAGATGTGACTTAAGCCAAAATGGTTGGTAACTCAGGAAGGTTTAACCACACTCCCACTCCCACAAAAAAAATCTGACCTTACATTTGAGAACCTAAACTAATTTGATAGCAGTGATGGATGCTGGCTGTTTGCCAGGCACACCCCTCGGGTAGGTGTTGTAGCTATCTTTGTTCTGTGAGTAGGAAATGGGACTTCCCTGTGACTACTGTCCTGGAGAAAGAACAGTGAGTTGAAGTGTGCCCTGTTGTGGACTCTCACTTGGATTCTAAGTCCTGCCAGGAAGCTCATCCTTACTGACCCTCATTCTGCTGGTTAGTTTCTAAAACATTGGCTACACTATTTTCTGGTTTTTTTTTTTAAGCCTGTAAGATGATAGAATATTTTGTGTGGTTGTTATACCTAAATGTGATTACCATTCTTAATGTGGTTATAGCTCATTAGACTTTATGTTGCTTAGTAATGTGCTTTATGTCTTTAGCACTTTTTCTCTTCAATGATTCTCAGACTCTTTATGGATTCTGAAAATCTAGTACCTTTTCTAGGAATTGAGAACCTACCAGTTGGGCTGGGATTATAAATCAGTGGCAGAATGAATGCTTAGCATGTTCAAAACCCTGAGTTTACTCATCAGAAAGGAGATTCATCAAGAAAGGCCTGTGCGTACTGTGTTAGACCCTGAGCCACAAAAATAAGAGAACCTATTGAGCATCAAAGAGGAGCTTACCACTTCTTCTAAAGTAGCTTGAATATGTATGTATTATATATAATAATGGGATTATGTAAAGATTAAACTTTCTCTAGAGTTCAGAGTTTGAATTAGAATCACTTAGCTAGGCAACTTTAATGCTCCATATGGAGAGAAAACATAATGCTTTTTAATAACCTTTGTATACTTACTTAGTTATTAATAAAATTATCAATTTACTTTGTCTAGAGCCTGAACAAAGTCAAGTCCTTTAATTTAAAAACAAATTAAACCTTTCATGACTATTCCACTAAACAAAGTTGTATTGATTTCTATCTGGTGACCTGTGGTTTTCCAGGAACTTATGACTAACTGTTGATTTGTTTTATTTTATTGACAAGTATCTTAAGTGCAGTTGACCTATTCAGGTTGTCACAGTCAGTTCTCTTTACTAGAGAAAGGCTCTCAGGGATCTGTGAGATGGCTCACATGGTAACAGCTCTTGCTGTGACTTCAATCCCTGGAAGCCATGGAAATGTGGAAAGAGAGAACTAACTCCAGAGACTTGTTCTCTGACTGCACTTGTGTACCATGGCACCCACACATCCACCTCCATGTGCACCATTTCCTCCAGTACACACACACACACACACACACACACACACACACACACACGAGTGTTAAAAGCTAAGGGGCTCTTCTTTCTGTCCTTAGAGCCACCCGATCTGATTTCACAGCCTTTTCTTGGTTGTCACAGGCCTAAGGACTCCCAAGGCCAGTGGTTATTACTCAGGGCTCTTTTCTGAAATACCATGGTATTTTCAGAATAAGAAGAACCTTGATTAATTTTAATTTAAACGACATAGTTTTTTGTCATATTTTGGAAGAGATTAAAGAGTTACAACTAAATACAGGATATGATCCTAGATTAGATCCTAAAATGGAAAACAGTAATGGAAGAATCAGTAAAGTTTGAATAATGTCTATCATTTATTTAATAGGATTGAACCGGTCTTGCTTTCCTTTCATGATATAAGATTTTATTTAATAGGAGATGCTAAAGGAAGAGTATGGGAAATCTGTGGAGCTTTCCTGTAAATATAAGATTATAGGAAAACATGTTTTGGGGTTTTTTGTTGTTGTTTTTGTTGGTGGTGATGGTGATTTGTTTTGTTTTGTTTTTCCCTCTGAATCAGGGTGTCTAAATAGCCGAGGATGTTTTGGAACTCACTATGTAGACCAGGCTAGCCTCCAACTCACAAATATCTGCTTGACTCTTCCTCCTGAGTGCTCAGATTTAAAGTATATACCACCACACCTGGCCTTAGGAAAAAAATTAAATATATACACCTCATTCAAAATTATTAGAGAATTGTGATATGCCCCTTCTTGAGGCCATGTGAATATAGTGCGGATGAGCTGGAATGTGTGAGACCATGTGAATACAGAGCGGATGAGCTGGGGGGTGTGAGCCTGCTGAGTGCCCATTTGCCCATTTGAAGCTGTACTTACTGGTGCAATAGTAGCATAATGGTTGCAAGGGTAACCAGCAGCTTTCTGATTGGTCATAAGGTCACCTTCCCAGAAAGTATTTCAAGCTTGGTACTGTAAACCTGGTCAAAAGTCCATACCTGGTGTGCTAGCTAGTTTTTATGTCAATTTGACACAGGCTAGAGTCATGTAGAAAGAGGAAACCATCTCAATTGAGAAAATGTTCCACCAGATTAGCCACTGAGCAGGCCTGTGGATCATTTTCTTGATTAATGATTGGATATGGATGGGCCTAATTGCAAAGAGAGTAGGGCCACCTCTGGTCAGGTGGTCCTGGATGATATTAGAAAGCAGTCTGGACACTCCATGAGGAGCAAGTCAGTAAGCAGCACCCTTCCATGGCCTCTGCTTGAGTTCCTGCCTCCAAGTTCCTGCCCTGACTTCCCTCAAGGATGGACTGTTATGTAGAAGTATAAGGTGAAAGAAAGCCTTTTCTTTCCAAGTTGATTTTGGCCATGGTGTTTGTCCTAGAAATAGAAATCCTAAGACAAATGGTGAGAAAATAGGCCCTGGGGAGACCCCGTAGTTTTGTTAAGTAGTCATGCTGTTAGACTTGCTTCTAAATATTTATGTTTACACCCATAGATTTGCGGTGCTTTCACCTCTGGTCAGAGTTGTTTTTGGTTTTGGTTTTGTTTTGAAGTGGGTAGTGGTTAATGCAGAGACTGCCCCAAATGCTCAGTATAAACTTGAGTCCTCAGCTGTGTATGAATCATATACATATATGTCACATACACCCCCACACACACACACACTGTCCAGCACTCAGGGGCAGGAGGAATGAGAGCTATGAATGGGGAAGAGAGCTGTGAGATGCTGGTTTCAGCATGTGGCATAACAAGCACTCGCTAACTCACAGTAGCTGTTGTTACCCACACTTCATCAATCCAAACAAATTCATACAAAAGATTTTCTCTAGATCTGTCTTTATATTCTACTAACTGTTAATTTATAGTAAACCAACTGAAAGTACCTTTTGTACTATAATGTAACAATCTTACAGATTTTTTTTAAAAGTACATTTATTTTGTGCCCTGTACCTGTATAAGAGCCAGGAGCTGATGAACCATCAGTGTAGGCTAAGATCCAGCTCTAGAAAGATATGTACTGGTCCCATTGAATTTGAGAGATGTTAAAAGATTGACATACACAGGTAATAAGAGTAGTTGTTATTTGATTTCCTTTGTTGATAAATATGTACTGTTTTCTTGGGAACAAAATATCTTTTCTAAGATTAAGCAGATAATATACCTAGAGTTTCTTATAGATTGAGAAGGGGGCTGGCCACTCTCTTCTGCCTGCTTATTTTCGTTGTCCTAGTATAACTGACCGTGAAGTTCAACATGAGGGTCTTTCCCTCCTCTACAATTTGTGTTCTGTGCTGCCTGAGCATTGTAGTATGGTAGTGGTTATTGTTGTTGACAATTAACAATTTAAAGAATCTGTAGTTAGATGTGGTAGCACATGTGTTTAATCTAAGTACTCAATAGACAGAGGAAAACAGATCTCTGTGACTTTGAGATTAGCCTCATCTGCATATCTGAGTTCAGACTAGCCAGGAGAACCTGTCTCGAAATTGATGGATGGATGCATGGATGGATAGATAAGCGTTTTACAAATTCTGCACTTAGGGTCATGTGTAAAAGTGTACACTTCAGCACTTGGGAAGCTGAGGTAGGAAGATTGTGAGTTTAAGGCCAGGGATTATGTAGGGGCACCCTGTCTCAAAGAGTAAACTAAACAAACACAAAGGAACTTTCACCAAGCTAATTGTAAAACCATGAATTAAATAGAATCCAATAATTAACAACTGATAAATTTGTAATACTATAGTATATGATTGTGTGCCTGATACAGATCAGAAAATAGGAGATTACAAGTTTGACTCCTTCATCATTACCACAGTGAAGTTTCATAAAGATCTGATGAAATTTTTAAAAGATTTTAAATAAAGACTGAATTATGTAAGAAGATGAAGAGATGTCTCTATGAAACTGACATAGAACAACTGATACTTCAGATGGACCATGGTGGCATCGACCTTTAATCCCAGCACTCAGGAAACAGAACCAGGTGAATCTCTGAGTTCAAAGCCAGCCTGGTTGACAGAGCAAGTGCCAGGACAGCCAGAGCTACACAGAGAAACCCTGTCTTAAAAAAACAAAACAACAATAACAAAATAATTAACCTGTGGAATATGGCAGAGTAAAAAAACCATTAGAATAGCAAATAGCCAGACTTCCAATTATGGCACACAAATTGAAGACAGCAGCTCAGGCTTGATTACTTGGGACCAGCCAGGAGAGAACTGTTCACACACCCAGAGGGATCAGTGGCAGTGGAAACAGCACAACTGCAGAGAGACCCTCATCACCATTTACAGAGTGGGGAGGCTCAAGACTATTAAAACAGTGGCTTAGGGTTTTTTATTGATTCATTTTTATTGCATTGATATTTATTGCATTTATGTCTCTATGAGGCTGTCAGGTGCCCTGAAACTGGAGTTACAGACAGTTGTGAGTGCCATGTGGGTGCTGGGAATTGAACCCAGGTCCTGTAGAAGAGCAGTAAGTACTCTTAACAGTTGAACCCTCTTTCCAACCCCAGATTTCTTTTTAAAGCAGGCTCTTACTGTATAGCCCAGGTGTCTGAACTCAGAACCACCTGTCTCTGACTACTGAGTACTAGGACAAAGCCTTAGGCCACCACAGCCAGCTCTGTTTAGAATTTAAGTGTCTTTAAAAGCAAAGTACAAATGAAGTACTAAGGCCTTACAGCATTCTGTTTTACATTGTCGCTGCTATTTTACATTTATTTATTTATTTGTGTGTATGTGGAGGTCAAAGGACAACTTACAAGACTCTGTTTTCTCTTTTCTACCATGTGGGTTCTGAGGATCAAGCTCAGGTCATCAGGCTTGGCAGCAAGCACCCTCACCCACTGAGCCATCTCGCCAGTCCCCTGTAACATTCTTTAATAAAATAAGTAGAGTTAAATTAATAAGGTGATTTATAAATGAAGTAAAATGGGAAGATCCACATTAAAATAGAGATGAGACAGATTAACTAGGATATGGCATTGCAGTGGCTCTAGGGTTTTGTCCTCTAACTCTCTAAACTGTGTGGACTGCTAGGCTTGCAGAGGGGGAAGTTACTGCCAGCCAATTGTGAGTCTATGGCAAGACTTTTCTCTTTCTTTTCTAGATTTGACCCTTGAAGACAGAATACCCAGATAGCCATCATTTGTTGGGTGGTTGGTTAATTTTAAATACTGGAGACTGACCCTAGGGCCTTGCCCAGAATTCTACCAGTAAACCACATTCCCTGGTTCTTTTCTTCTTTTTTGTTTTTGAGACCCAGTCTCATTGCACTGCCAACCTGGGCCAACCTGGGCCTCACAGTGCTGCCCCAGACTCTAAGATGCTGGGGTTGCAGGCCTGCATGACCAAGCTGGTCAGCCAGCTTTTTCAGCAGAAAGAATAAATGATAAGAATGCCCTCGGACCAACTCAGACAATATAGATCCGGTTCACTAGAGAAATGTTTATAAAATACCAGGCAGTTGTCTTGCTTAGTTGTTTGCACTTGGGGCATAAAAGGTTTTTTAACTGAGATCTTATACCCTGACAGAATGGATATCTGTTTACACTAAGGAAGTAACACAGAAGATTCTAAGAGCCTGGAGTGCAAAGGGAGAGCTTTGAAATCTAAGTGTTAGAGACTGGCACATCTGGAAAGAAGTGTGGCTTCAGTGCCACCAGGGACACCAGCTAAGGCTCTGGCTCAGCACTGCCAGAGTGCTCATCACCTCCAAAGGTGCCACATTCATAGACTGGGCCTCAGATTTTCACACTTATTTCCTTAGGCAACTCTCATGGGAGAGACAGAATTAGTAGCATATAATCTGAGTGAATCAGAGTTAGAATGAAGGAAACTATTTCTTCTCTACGATAGAAATGCTTCTTGGAGAGCTTGGGTTTTAGCATCCACTGGTAATGTGGCAGGAAAACATGTTTAGTCATACATACTGAACCTCTACTCCATACATAGCAGTTCCCAACACTGTCTCCTTCAAGTCTCCTACTTACTTGTCTCTAACATATGAAAATGTAAACAAACACTGCTCATCGCTGAACTTTTTTTTACCTTAAAATGCTGTATTTTGAAACATAAGCATATTAATTTCAAGATACAAAATAATATATACATTTCCCTGTTGTCTTAGGTAGGGCTTCTGTTGCTGTGATTTATCATGACCAAAAGCAATGTGAGTAGGAAATTATTATTTCTTACAGCTTAGAGTCTATCAGGGCAGGAACTCAAGGGAGGAACCTGGAGGCAGGAGCTGATGTAGAGGCCATGGGGAGTTCTGCTTACCAGCTTGCTCTTCATGGCTCGACTGACCTGCTTTCTTGTTCTTTCTTTTTTTAAAGATTTATTTATTTATTTCATGTATATGAGTACACTATAGCTGTCTTCAGACACACCAGAAGAGGGCGTCAGAGCCCATTGCAGATGGTTGTGAGCTACCATGTGGTTGCTGGGAATTGAACTCAGGACCTCTGGAAGAGCCATCAGTGCTTTAACCGCTGAGGCATCTCTCTAGCCCTCAACCTTTATACAACCCAGAACCACCTCCCCAGGGGTATCACTGCCCACAATGGCCTGGGCCCTCCTATGTCAATCATTACTCAGGAAAATGCCCCACAGACCTGTCTGCAGGCTGATATTATAGAGGCATTTTCTCAATTAAAGTTCTCTTTTTCCAGATATGTCTAAGTTTGTGTCAAGTTGACGAAACCAGCCAGCACATCTGTGTTCTTTGGCTTCTCACAGAAGCATTTGCACTATCAGTTTCTTTCAGTTTCTGAGTATCCTCCAGACTTTGTATTCCTTGTATTCTAAGCCACTTCCAGCTGTGCATAGCATGGCCTACTCAGGCCTGTAGTTCCAGCACTCCTGAAGCAGCAGCATCTGAAGTTCAAGGACAGCCTGGGCAGGACCCTGTTGCAAAAAATAAAACTAAAACATAAGGCTAGCTTGGTTCATATATCGAGTTCCAGGTCAGCCAGGGCTGCATAGTGAGACCTGGTCTTAAAAACAAAAAGCTAAAACAAAACAGAAAACCCTAAAACCCAAATCTCTCTAAAGGAATAGAATAAGTCTAGGATAAATGAAAAGAACATGTGTTGTACATAAAGATTTATCTTAGTCCAGGGTTGCTGCTATCACAGAATCCCACAGACTGGGGAATTTAAAACATTGCTATTAAGAGGGGCTGATACTGGCTTCATTTGATTAAAATGCTTGCTATACTAGCGTGTGAACCTGAGTTAGGATTCTTAGAACCTATACAAAAGGCTGAGTATAGCAGAAGAAAGCAGGGGATTTCTTGGCTAACCATGGGTGGTGGTCTGAATGAGAATGGCCCATAGACTCGTATGTTTGGTCCCCAGGTGGTAGAACTGTTAGAGAAGGATTAGGATGTGTGGCCTTATCGAAGGACCTGTGTCATTAGTGTTGCTTGCTTGCTTGTTTATTTGCCTGCCGCCTTCCTTCTTTCCTTCGTCCCTTACTCCCTTCCTCTCTTCCTCCCTTCCTTTTGAGACAGAGGAATCCAAAAGCATACAACATTCCCAGTTAGTTCTTTCTGCCTCATGCTTGTAGATCAGCTGTAAGCTCTCAGCTACTCTCCAGTGCCATGCCTGCCGGCCTTCTGCAATACTCCCTACCATGATGGTCATGGACTCTAGCCCTCTGGAACTGTGAGCCCCCAAATCAAATATTTATTTTATAAATTGCCTTGGTCATAGTGTCTTGTCATAGCAATAGAAAACTAACCTTCTAACTAGATTGGTGAGCTCAGGTTCAATGAGGCACTTTGTCTCAAAAATAAGGTTAATAAGAGCTAATAAGATGGCTTGGCAGGTAAAGTGTTTGCCATGCAAACCTGGTTCTATCCTCATAAGTCAGATTGTGGGTAGAGAGAAATGACTCCACAAATTGTACTCTGACTTCCACACATGTGCACTGGTATTCAGTCTCCCTACACACACACTCACACATACACACACATACACTCATATACATACACATACACACATACATACATATACACACACATACACACACACTCACACATATACATACACACATACACACACACACACACACACACACACACACACACACACACTACTGGAGCTTGTTGACAACCCTATCTAGCTAAGTCAGTGGGCTCTGGTAAGAGTCTGTTTCTTAAGGAAAGGGAGAGAATATTTGAGGAAAATGACCACACAAACACAGGCACTTATATGTATACACATATATTCCATACTCACACAATTATCAGAAATTTACTTTTCATTTTATTTGAGGCTTCTCACAAGGGCCTTCTGCTGCCTTATAATATGGTGGAAATACAAAGAAAAACCAATAGTCAGAATGGCCAAATCTATCCTGTTATAAGAAACCAACCTCATGATAATCCGTTTTTAAGAGAAGACCTCGTGGCTCTGCACCTCTCAAAGGTCTTGTTGATTAGTACAATTACAACCAAAATTAAACTTTAGCATAAATTTGGAAGGAGACAAGCATTCAGGCTTTAACAAGACCTGTTCTTATATAAACTATACATTTGATATTCTTTTCAGCCCAAAAGACCCAAGGGCTTGACAAATGGCTCAGAGTTAAGAGCCTCGCTCCCAGTACCTACTTCAGGTGGGTCTTTAACTCTACCTTCAGGCTGTCCAGTGCCCCTGGCCTCCTCCGGCCCTCATGTACTCATGTACTCGTGCTGATGTACACATGCACACATGGAGACAGATGCACCTACACATATTAAAAATAAATCTTTAAAAATAAACATATCTGGAAAAGATATGTAAGAATAATTTTGAAATATTAAAAAGAAACTACTGCTTCCCCTGCATGAATTACTAATGTGCTTAAATTAATACGAAGCACTAGGCACTATAGACATCATAGTGTCGTCTAATGTCACATTCAAGGTGGATTAAACATTTAAACTTCAGGAATAAAACCATGCAAATGAGAAAAGAGAATATAAGTGAACATTTCTTTAATCAGATATGGGAAAGCCAAAGATAGAAAAAAAATAAAGATGGATGACAGATTTAGTGGCAGAAGGGGCCAACCAGACAAGGACCTAAGATAGACATGCTTATCACACAGAAAATGAAGTCACAATGCCCTCCACTGGCTTTCCTTCTTTTTCTTTTTTTCTTCCCTATCTTTCATTTGAATACAGGCAGAAATATTATCTCCTTAGAGAAGAATAGCAACAGAAACCCAGTGACAGGAAGTGGTGAAAATTGTGACTAGTGGGAACTTACTGGCATCCGTTCAGAGGCACAGGCACTCTGTGGACTGTAAAAATGCCAATGCCTCCCACCCAGTTATGCAACAGTACAGCAGCCTGCAGAATAGCCGTGCAGCCCCAAGCAGCCATGAAAAACACAGCTTAGTTGTCGAGTGCTTCCCTAGCATGCTCAAGGTCCTCAGTGACATAATATTTTTTAAAAAATCAGTTCTTGAACCACTTTGGCTGTTTATATGCCTATAAAATATAATAATCCAAATTAAATTAATATTAAAATTAATATTAAAATTCTCATTAAGTTTGAAAGGTCTCAGAATAGCAATTTTTTAATGTTTGGTTAGTTGACTCAAACCTACTTGGTTTTTGTTTTTTTCTCTTAATCTACTTTTGGTTTTCCCTTTATTTCTGGCTTACATAATTTATTCTTCTAAAGTTTAATTATCCAATTCATTTCCAGTACCTTTTTTGTTGTTGTTGTTCTTTTAAAATTGATAGTATAAAGGAAAGGTTGTGGGATATCTCTTGAGGAGCATCTAGGTTTTCAGTTTCTGGCTATTGCAGTGTCTTTGGTAGGATGGAGCATCCTTTAGGTATATGCCTCAGATGTGGATCTGGGGGTAGATTGATTCCCCTCTTCCTGAGGAAGCACCACACGGAATCCCATTGTGCTTGTTCAAGTTTTCAGGCCCACCAGCAATAGATGAGTATTTCTTTTATTTTATATCCTTGCCAGCCTGAGCTGACATTTGTTTTGTTGATTGATCTTAGCCATTCTGACAAGTCAAGATGTTATCTTAAAGTTGTTTTGATTTACATTTCCCTGGTGACTAAGGATGAACATTTAAGTGTTTTTCAGCCATTTGAGTTTCCTCTTTTGAGAATGTTCTATTTAGATCTCTATCCCATTTTTAAATTAGTTTGTTTTCTTGATGTCTATATTTGGTTTTTTCTTGAGTTCTTTGTACATTTTGATATTAGCCCTCTGTTGGGTGTATAATTAGTGCAAATCTTTTCCCATTCTGTAGACTGCTGCCTTGTCCACATGATAGTGTTCTTTGCTGAGCAGAAGCTCTTCAGTTTCATTTATTGTTGCTCTTATACCTGTGCTATTGGTGCTCTATTCAGAAAGTCTTCCTGTGCCGCTTCTCTTCTATCATGTTCAGTGTTTCTGTTTTTATGTTGAAGTCTTTGATCCATTTAGAGTTGAATTTTGCACATGGTGATAAGTATGGATCTATTTGGATTCTTCTACATACAGTCATCCAGTTTGACCAGCACCATTTGTTGAAATTACTGCCTTTCCCCCCATGGTGTGTCTTTGGCTTTATCAAAAAGCAAGCGTCCATGGGTGTAAGGATTTACATCTGTGCCTTCAGTTCCATCCCATTGATCAACATGTGCATTTTTTGTATCAGTACCATGCTGTGTAAGTATAATTTTTATTCTCCTCATGTAATTGTCATTTCAGAGGCTTACTACTGAATAAGCTCATCCTTGTAGTTCTTTCTGAACTCTGGCAAGCTGTTTCAACTCAGCTGTTCTGGCCAAAACCCTTCTCCAAGCTGACTGATTCAATTTGGTTTCTCTCAGCTTCTCACTTAATTGCTCTGCTTGTCCTCAAACTGTCTTTGTTCTAATCTTCTGGCTCCTTATTCTGGATTCAGCTGCCTTTGGGGGCCTTCACTGAACTGTATGAAGTCACAAACAAACTCAATCCTACTGTAATGTACTCACTGCACTGACTCCCAACTAATTCAACTCACAACTGACTGACTTCCAACTCCCTGGCATCTCTCTTAAGTAGACTCCCTTTCCTGTCCTTGTGAGAATTGGGCATATCCTATTCTGTTAAGTCTTTTCTCTGATTCAGTCACTTTTTCCTTCATTTAGACTTTGTTGTTTGGGATTAAAGGTACTAAGGGTGTGGCTATATTCCAGCCAGAGTTGCCAGGTTGTTGATTAAAACTCCTCTACAACATTGTTTATATTACTGTAGCTCTGTAGTACAATTTGAGGTCAGGGATGGTCATACCTCCAGCAGTTCTTTTATTATTTAGGATTATTTTAGCTGTCCTATCTGTGTGTGCATGTGTGTGTTGTGTTTCCATATGAAGCCAAAATTTGTCTTTTCAAGACCTGTGAATGAAATTTGGATGGAGATTGCGTTGAATCTGTAGATTGCTTTTCATAGGACAGCCATTTTTACTGTGTTAATCCTACCAATCTGTGAGCATGAGAGATCTTCTGCTGTCTTCTTCAGTTTCTTTCATCAGTGTCTTAGTTTTTATCATACAAGTTTTTACTTGCTTGGTTATAGTTATGTCAAGATATTTTATATTACTTTATAAAAAGTCTTGTTTTCTTGATTTCTTTCTTAGTCCATTTGTTACTTGTATATAGGAAGGCTACTGATTGTTTTGAGTTGATTTTGTATCTAGCCTCTTTGCTGAAAGTTTTTATCAGCTGTAGAAATTTCCCACTGGAGTTTTTGGGCCACTTATGTATAATATCATATCATCTGCAAATAAAGATACTTTGATAGCTTCCTTTCCAATCTGTATGCCCTTGGTCTCCTTCAGTTGTCTTACTGCTGTGGCTAAGACTTCAAGTACTATGTTGAATAGGTATGGAGAAGATGACAGTTTTGCCTTGTTCCTGATTTTAGTGGAATTGCTTTGAGTTTTTCTCTATTTAATTTGATGTTGAATATGAGCTTTCTATAAATTGCCTTTATTATGGGGGCTGGAGAGGTGGCTCAGTGGTTAAGAGCACCAACTGCTCTTCCAAAGGTCCTGAGTTCAAATCCCAGCGACCACATAGTGGCTCACAACCATCTATAACAAGATCTGACTCCCTCTTCTGGAGTGTCTGAAGACAGCTACAGTGTACTTACATATAATAAATAAGTAAATCTTTAAAAAAAAAAAAGCTATTTTAAAAAAATTGTCTTTATTATGTTAAGGTATATTCTTTGTCTCTTCAGGACTTTTATTATGGAGGAATGTTGGATTTTGTCAAAGGCCTTTTCTGCATCTAGTGAGATAATCATGTGGTTTCTCTTTCAGTCTATTTATCTGGTGGATCATATTTATCGGTTACATATGTTGTGCCATCTCTGTATCTCTAAAATAAAGCCAACCTGATCGTGGTTGATTATCTTTTTGCTATATTCTTGTATTTCAAGCATTTTACTGAGATTTTTTTTGCATCTATGTTCAAAAGGAAAATTGGTTTTTAGTTTTATTTGTTGGATATTTATGTAGTTTGGGTATCAGAGTAACTTACCTCATAAAACAAATTGGACAAAGTTTCTTCTGTTTCTATTTGGATTAGTTTGAGAAGTATTAATTCTTTGAAAATCTGTTAGAATTCTGAGCTAAAACCACCTGGCCCTAGGTGTGCGGTTGCTTTTTTGTTTTGTTTTGTCTTGTTTTGTTGCTTTTTGTTGCTATTGTTTTTGGGTTTGTTTTGTTTTGTTAGACTTTTAAATTACTGCTTCTAAATAGAAGTAATAAATAGGAGTTATAGGTCTGTATGTATTCAGCAATAAATTATCTTTTTTTTAAGAAGATTTTCCAATAAGATGGAATACAAGATTTTAAAGTGTGTTCTTAATGATTCTTGAATGTCCTTGGTGTCTGTTATGTCTCCCTTCTCATCTCTAATTTTGTTAATTTACATCTTCTCTCTCCGCCTTATAGTTAATTTGGCTAAGGATTTGTCAGTCTTACTGGTGTTCTCAAAGAATCCACTCTTAGTTTCATCGTTCTTTATATTAGTTTTGTTACTGTTTCTATTTTATTGATTTCAGTCCTGAGTTTGATTGTTTCTTGCCATCTACTCCTGTTGGGTATGATTTCTTCTTTTAGTTTTAGAGATTTCAGGTGTTTTCTTACTAGTCTGAGATCTCCCCAGTTTCTTGTTTGTTTGTTTGTTTGTTTGTTTTGAATTTAGTTCTTGTAATGTAGGCAACTAGTGCTTTGACCTTACCTGGTAGAACCACCTTCATTGTGTCCCATAAGTTTGAATATGTCCTGTATTTTTTCATTCATTTGTAGAAAGTCTTTAATTTCCTTCAGATTTCTGTCTTGATCCATTTTTCATGCAGTAGTGTGTACGTTGTTCAGCTTCCATAGGTCTGTAAGCTTTCTCTTGTTTCTGTTGATATCCAGCTTGAACCCATGGAGGTCATATAGGATGAGGGGTATTATATCTGTTGAGACTTGCTTTGCATCCAAATATGTGGTAAATTTTGGAGAAAGTTCCATGAGCTGCTAAGAATGAAGTGTATTCTTTTTGGATGGAATGCTCATATACTCTTTGGTAGGAAGTATATTCTGTCTGGATAGAATGTTCTATATATTTTTGCTAGGTTCATTTGGTTTATGATATCATTTGGCTCCAGCATTTTTCTGTTTATTTTTTGTCTGGATGACCTGTTAATTGGTGAGAGTAGAGTATTTTTTTTTAAAGATTTATTTATTTATTACATATAAGTCTTCAGAAGAGGGTGTTAGCTCTCATTACAGATGGTTGTGAGCCACCATGTGGTAGCTGGGATTTGAACTCATGACCTCTGGAAGAGCAGTCAGTGCTCTTAACCACTGAGCCATTTCTCCAGCCCCGAGAGTAGAGTATTGAAGTCACCCACTATCACTGTTTGAGGATCAATATATGATTTAAGCTGTAGTAATATTTTATGAATTTGGGTGCCCTTGTGTTTGTAAAAGAATTGCAGTGGTCTCGTAGTGGGTTTTTCCTTTGAGTATGTAGTATCTTTCCCAATCTCTTCTGGTTACTTTGAAGTCTGTTTTGTCAGATATTAGAATGACTACACTAGCTTGCTTCTTAGGTCCATTTGCTTGGAATATCTTTTCCATCCTTTTACTCTGAGGTGATATCTATCCTTGATGTTAAGGTATGTTTCTGGGATTCAGCAGAAAGATGGATCCTGCTTTCTAATCCAATCCATTGGCATGTGGTTTTTGTTTTTTGTTTTTTTAATTGGGGAATTGAGGCCATTAATGTTGACAAGTATTAATGTTTATTTCTGTTATTTTGTTGTCATGGGGTACCTCTACCTTTGCTTTGTTGGTTTGGGGTTATTTATTCCTTGTGTTTTCTTGGGTATGGCTAACCTCTTTAGGTTGAAGTTTTCCTTCTAATATCTTCTATAAGACTGGATTTGTAGGTAGGTACTGCTTAAACTTGGCTTTATCATAGAATATATTATTTTCCCATCTATTTTAACTATTGATTTTTTAACTTTCTGCACCCCAATCCCACTCATCTCCCCATCCCTCCACATCTTCCCTCTCTGCCCTTACAACCTCCCCCAAACAGAAAACAAACAAACAAACAAAATCTTGATGTAGAAGGTGCAGTGTGTCACACAGTATACCCTTTTGCCAAAACAGCTTTTCATGCAAATGTTCATTGCATTGAGTCACTGGTCTGGTTTGGGGCCTCTGGCTTCTGCTACACTATCTATATTGGATCTTTTCAGGGTCTCCTCCCAGATATCTTGTTGTTGCCCTGTGTCATGGAGATCCTGCAGCTTTGGTTCTACAGGACCAGCCCCTTCAAATGCTCCAGCAGTTCATAGATAGGGTACGTGTTGGGGTGGGCCAGCTCCAAGCCCTGGGTCTGGGTGGTCCACTCATCTGAGTTGGACAGACCTCCCCTCCAGCTCTCCCACGCTCATGCCCCGCCTCCCCCCAGGGCTGGCTCACCTGCACCTACTCTACCAGGGCCAGCTCCTCAGCACTGCCCAGGCAAGGGACAGAAATAGCTCATCTGCTTTCACACCCACACCACAGCCAGCCCTACTGTGCTGCCCAGGTGAGGTGTAAGCTCATTCTTAAGTGCTGCAAGTGATGCAGGGTGGTGCTACCTCTCCCACAATGCTGAGGTGAGGAATGGGCTAGCTCTGCACAGCCCTCACAGATGTCCACATGGCCTTTGGTGTAACAGACCCCCGCAGCAGCATGGGCCAGGACCTCAGCATAGCCTCAGGTGGCATTGTTGGCTACTCACATCAGGCTGTTCCTTACTGCCCTTCAGTAGAACAGCCCCTCTTCACTGTGCACACACCATTTTACCTCTCTCTATATATCTCCATCTCTCCACCACTTACTCACTTATCTTAGTGGCACCTGGAGCTTCTGGATGTACTCTACCTACCCAGGCCACCTTTTATTGTAATTGACATTTTTGCTGGGTATAGTAGTCTGGGACAGTGTTCATGGTCTCAGTCTGTAGAACATCTTTTTATTCTACATCTGGCTTTTAAAGTCTCCATTAAGGGGGTGGGGGGTGAGATGGCTCAGCAGTTAAGAGCACTGATTGTTCTTCCAGAGGTCCTGAGTTCAAATCCCAGCAACCACATGGTGGTTCACAACGATCTGTAATGATATCTGAAGACATCTAATGTACTTACATATAATAAATAAATAAAATCTTTTTTTTAAAAAAGTCTCCATTAAGATGTTAGGTATTATTCTAATAGGTCTGCCTTTATATGTTACTTGGTCTTTTTCCTTTGCAGTTTTTAAATATTCTTTCTTCGCTCTGTATGCTTAGTATTTTGATTGTTGTGCCCAGGAGAATTTCTTTTCTGGTCTGTTTTCTTTGCCTTTGGCCTGGGTTTCTTCTTCTATCCCTAGTCTTCTTAGATTTGATCTTTTCATATCATAGTGTCCCAGATTTTCTGACTCTTTTATGCCAAGATTTTTTTTTTTTAGACTTACCATTTTCTTTGACCAAGGTTCCATTTCAAATATCGTACCTTCAGTGCCTGAGACTCTCTTCTATCTCTTATATACTGCTGCCAAGGCTTGCCTCTGAGGCACCCATTCAAGTTCCTAAATTTTTCATTTCCAGATTTTCCTCAGATGTTTGGGTTTTCTTTATCGATGCCATTTCCATTCTTTTACTCATTTCCTTCCACTTATTTGTGTTTTCATAGAGAACTTTAGGAGATATATTCATTTCCTCCTGATGATCCTCTATCATATTTATAAAGACTATGTTAAAGTCCTTGTCCTGAGCTTCAGCTATGTTGGCAAGCCTTAGGACCTACTGTAGTAAGGGTGCTAGGCTCTAGTGGAGACATACTGTCCTTGTTATTGTTTTTATGCCTGTGTCTAGATATCTGGGTTTGTGATGATCATAATTCTAAGTTCTGATGTCAGTCTTGTCCTTGGGTAGTGTTCCTTATTTTCTGTTGCCCTTTCTAGATCTTAGGAGGGTGGTAGCTGTATGTTGTCTGGTAGGGTATTCTTCTGGGATCCTGCCAGGTGTGGCCATTGCGGGTTTCAGGTAAATATATTTCTAGGTCTTGAGAATGAGGTTGGAGATGGGTGGTTTGAAGGGATCCACAAAATGGAAGAAAACATGGTGTTCCACTAGGATCTGCTTAGTGTCCTGGGGATGAGGGTAGAGAAGGAGGGGTGCAGCAGACAGTCTGCTACAGAGCTGGGTAAGACTGGGGGATTGAGTGCTTCCCTGGCCAGTAGGCTCCCAGAGAATTCAGTCCACTTTTTATGACTGACTAGGACTCCTTTGTAGTGACAAGCACAGTTGTTTACTTATTCATCTCATTAGGCATCTGGACCTTTCTACCTTTGAGCAACAATGAGTCGTACACAGGATTTGTTTGAACGATTGTTCTCAGATCTTTGTGATATTGCTAGGACTGGAAATGTTGGATCACATGATAATCCAATTGCATTTTTCATTTTGTTTTGTACTGTTTTGTTTTTGTAGATTCTCACTGTATATCCCTCGATAGCCTAGAACTTCTTGTATAGACAAGCTGCCCTTGAACTCACAGAAATACCTCTGCCTCTGAATACAGGAATTAAAGTTGTATACTACCAGGCCCAACTCTATTTATTATTAAACTTTCTGAGAAGTAACCAGACTGTAACATTGGATGCTATGTAATTACTTGATCTTCTCTTCCTGAGGTAGTTGTTACTGTATATGTCACAGGAGGAAAAGAGTCTCTTCTCTCCCCTTTATATGGGTTCTAGGCATGGAACTGGCATGTCAGGCTTGCTATCTTGCCAGTCTATATGAGTTATTTTTATGTTTACCATTATAAGTTCTGGTAAGTTAAGAGGTGAATACTACTACATTAGTGGGTGAGTTAAGTTAGATAATCTGAGAAGTTTTAATACATTTTTTTCTTCTTGTACTTAAAGGCTTTTTGTGTTGATTAATTACTGACACTGTTTCATGTAGTGCCTTATGAATGTAAATGAAATGCTCTATGTTTTAAATATAAAATTGGTAAATATTTGATATGATAAATTAATGAAAGAAAAAAGATAATAATAATATAATACTTTACCTTATTTTAGTTCAGGTCAAGCATTAGAAAACTTTTGCCTCTCGTGTATTATTATATAATGCTCTCTTAGTTCTAAAGGGGGTTTGGTTTTGCTTTGTTTATTTTTTAGAGTCTTGCTATGTAGCTTTGGCTAACCTCAAATTCATAGCAATTCTCCTGCCTCATTCACCCAAGGGCAGGGATTACAGACATGCACTATAATGCCTGTCCAAACCTAATTCTTTTCCATTCTTTCTTTCCCCACAGTTCATCCATGAGCTCAGATTTCCCACATTATAACTTCAGGATGCCTAATATTGGATTCCAGAATCTGCCTCTCAACATATATATTGTGGTTTTTGGCACTGCTGTGTTTGTCTTCATCCTTAGTTTACTCTTCTGTTGCTACTTGATTAGGTAATCAATTTTTATTATTTTCAAATATTTCAGAATACTTGAAATAGTAATTTCTACCATAAAGTCAAAAAGGATTATGTGGAAGAATGGGCCAGTTTTCTAAGCCGTGGTAGCTTAGCATTTTAATGGTGGGCTGGTGTTTAGTAACCCACTTTTGTGTAATTTTCAATCCTATCTGCTGATGAGGTGTTTGCCTCTGAGGTAGAAATTGGTCTTCAGTAGTTTTCCCACAATATTAGCACCCAATTCTGATACACTTACATCATTGTCTCTAAGATTTAGTCTACTTTCTTGTTTTAGGTTGTGTTTTGTTTTATTTTGAGACAGAGCCTCAATCTGTCCATCCCTGATTGGCCTGGTACTCACTGTATAGACCAGGCAGGCCATCAAATCCTCGATCACCTGCCTCTGCCTCCAGAGTCCTAATTCAGGCTACTGGAAGTTGCTCTGGTCGAAGGCATTTTACACCACTGTCATCTGAAGTCATCATGGGTCAGAAGACAGCGTTTTAAGTCAAGAGCCATTCCTTAAAAATGCCTCTCGCATTGGTCTTTGGGACTTTAAGTACCTCTGTGATGCAGAAGCAGTTGTGTATTGATGTAACTACTTATCTGCACAACACACTAAACATTCCACACTATACGTGTTCAGTATACACAGAGACGTGGGACAGCTCACATGGGATGGATGGGGTGATAAATTTTGCCAGTAATGTTTCATGCCTGGCTGACTTGTTATTATCTAAGCATTAGTTCATGTTGCTTTCTACTGTGTGGTAACTGTACTGTACTTCTGTAACTGTAAGCATTGGAGAAACATGGAAGAAGTGTATGTGAGCTGAGCATGGTGGTTCAAGGGTCCTAAGGCAAGAAGTTCTTAAGTTCCAAGCTGGTCTGGCCTACGTAGTAACATTATATCAAATCAAAAATATATACCGGTTCTTTGCCTTTTATGGTTTATTTTGGAATAAAAGTGGTGGTTTTTTATGTGTATGTATCTATATGAGTATGTGTACCACATGTATGCAGGTGCCAGTGGAGGCCAGATAGTGTTGGAACTGAAATTATAATCAGTTGTGAGCTATCTGATGTGGGTGCTGGAAATGAAACACTGGTCCTCTCATCTCTCCAGCCCCTAGAATAAAACATTTATAAATAGCATAGTATTGACACGGGGTGTTAGGTTTCTAGAACCTTCTCAGCTGTGAAACAGGTGAGTCCAGATAACCAAAGTGTCTGTCTCTGAGGGCATGTCCACTTCCTGGCCTCCTCCTAGCCTCTGGTACTGACCACAGACTCTAGCTTTCCTTGACTTATGGCTGCTGTTTGGCTTCTGCTCTGCAGTCACCTGGTCACCTGGCCTGTTTCCTGTCTTCATTGCCTAAGTTACACCAGACCCAGGATTCAGAGCTTTTAAAGGATGCCATTGCAACCAGTATACAAGGGAAGGAAGATAGAGCCCTGGGCAGGGTGCCATGTGGAGGAGAAAGTCCACATGTTGCAAGACGGTTGGTAACAGACAGGCACCAGACAGGCACCGCAGTTCCTGGGGAAGGAAGGAACTTGATAAAAGATATGAAGCCAGCAAGAACCAGTCCAAGGATAAAAAGAATCTAGGAGCCTACCTTACAGTTCACATAAAGTGTAGCTCTCAGACCTAAATGTACTAGATAAAATAGTACATGATTTTCAGAATGTGGGGCACTGTCTTATGTAGCCCAGGCTGGCCTCAAATTCTCTGTTGCCAAGAATGACCCTAAACCTTTGATCCCTTTACCACTGTCTCCTAAGTGCTGGGATAACATGTTTGTCTTCAGACATTGGCTTCAGGAGAATCATCTTTTTAGTCTTTGGCTAGGCAGACCTTTTTGTCACTGGATACAAAGAGAATCTCTGTTAGGGACTGTGGATTGGAAAGGAGGATGCACCAGGCGGCATGGATGTGAGTCTAAAGCAGACACGGCTAGTCTACATTGGCCAATAGGCCAGTTCTAAGGATGGACACTGACTGGGAAGGATCGTTTCAGAAGCTTCAGGGATCCTCGGAAGAACCTATATCTTGATGTAAATGATAATTATTCCTGCAGATACATTTTTTACATTTCTGAACTGTGTACTTGGTTTTTGCACTTTATTGAATTTGTGTATTAATTTTTTACTTAAGAATGAGACAAGTTAACTATTGAACTGAGACTGCTTAACATGAAAAATCTTTCTCTTCATTAGAATGTCTGATGAATTGAGATTCTTGTTTTCAATGAGACTTCTCTAGAACTTACAGTGGGTGATATCCCATGGTTTAGTGGGTGCTCTCTCCAAATCTCAATCTCACTGGTCATTTGTCTTTTAGGCTGAGGCATCAAGCACACAAAGAATTTTATGCCTACAAACAGGTGAGAAATTTAATTCCAAGTAGCATTTACTGTGCTTTTCAATAAACTTTGAGACTGAGCCCATTCATAGTTTAAACTGAGATTGTCTTACTATGGGTTCCTTTTCCTTTGTCAGTTTATACCACAGAATAGAGCAATTTGATTTTCTAACATGATCTTTTATTGGTATTATTTGAAGCTATAGAAAATTTAGATGATAGGATAAAATGACAGAATTTCAGCTAGTATTTGTCAAAGAAAAATGTTATCATCTGTAATCCTTCTAGTCACCACTGATTCAATGGCGTGCACATCCCACTGCATGGGTCTCCTCCTTCATGAACAACAGAAACTACCCAGAGGGGCCAGCTGTGTTCTTGTGTTCACTCTCTTGCCCTTGGGTCAGCAGCCTTTCACCCCTGTGTTTTTGGTTATCCCAGATTGCTTTGTTGGCAAGTGGCATGTTTTGTTGTTTTAAACAGGGTCTTACTATATGCCCAAGGTTGACCTGGGACCTATCTTGTAGTCCAGGCTGGTCTGAACTTAAAGCAATCCCCCTGTCATGGCCTTCCAAGTGCTAACAGGCCTGTACTCCCGTGCTGATAGACTCCACCCTTTCTTGAAGCAAAATAAAAGTAGTTTAGTCTTCCATGTATCATCTATTAATATTTTACTGCTAACATAATCAAATAGTAGTCCTAGATTTCCCTTTTGGCTCCAAACATGAAGTTGTTGTTGCCCTTAGCTTTTTTCAGAAAGGAAGAAAGGTAGCTTCTTTAACTTTGCTGGCACTGAGGTCATATTTTAGAGTTGTGTATCCTTCTGTTTGACTGTGTGGCAGTGTTTGAAGTGAACTCATTGTGCGCCTGTCCATGACTACTGTGACCTCTCCAGCACTGCCGTGCGGGTCTAGCACAGGTGAGTGTCTGCTGTGCAGATCTAGGATAGGTGAATGCTGTAGTTTTCTAAGTGAGTGTGTCCTTCTGTCTCAGTTCTGTCATAATCTTGAATATCTACAAGATGTTTGCATATAAGTTAGCTATAGAATAAAACTGGCCTTGATGGTCGTTTAATAGGTGAAATTCACTGAGAACTAATGAGGTGAGGTAAAAGGTAACTTAATCATAAAATGAGTAAGATTAAGTGCACATCGTTCTCTGGCTGAATGGTAGTTTGCTTTGTGATTTATGAAAATGTGATTTGCCTTAAATCATTTTCTATTTGAATGTTTAACATCTAGAATTTAAACATTTTCACCAAATTTAACATGTCTGATTTTCCCCTTTAAGATAAACATAAGTAGGGGCTGGAGATATGGCTCGGTGGCTAAGAGCACTGACTGCTCTTCCAGTGGTCTTGAGTTCAATTCCCAACAACCACATGGTAGCCCACAGCCATCTGTAATGGGATCTGATGCCCTCTTCTGGTGTGTCTGAAGACAGCTACAGTGTATTCATATAAAATAAATAAATCTTAAAAAATTTAAAAATAATAAACATAAGTAGCCAGGTGGTAGTGATGTACACCTTTAATCCCAGAATTTAGGAGGCAGAGGCAGATCTCTAGGAGTCTAAAGTCTAAGGCCAGCCTGGTCTCCACAGTGAATTCCAGGACAGTCAGAGCAATATAGAGACCCTGTTTCTATCCTTCTTCCACAAACAAACAAAATGATGAATATAAGTTAGTGCTGGGGTTGGAGAGATGACTCATGAGTTAAGAGCACATGGTGCTTTGGCAGAACCCACATGACTCTGGTACCAAGGATCTGACAGTCTTTTGTCTCAACAGATAGTAGGCATGTTCATGGTGCACAAATACACATGCAGGCAAAGCGCCCATGCTCATAAAATAAAATAATTAAAAAATTTTACATGTGCAGGTGTTTTCCCTGCATGTTTGTCTGTGTACCATGTGTTTGTCTAGTGCCCTCAGGCCTAAAGAAGGCAAGAGGGAGTCAGATCCTCTGAGACTAGAGTTACAGACTGGTTGTGAGCTGTCAAGTAGATGCTGAGAATTGAACCTGGGTCTTCTGGAAGAAGTCAGTGCTGGCTGTGCAGTGGTGGTGCACGCCTTTAATCCCAGCACTTGGGAGGCAGAGGCAGGTGGATTTCTGAGTTCAAGGCCAGCCTGGTCTACAGAGTGAGTTCCAGGACAGCCAGGGCTACACAGAGAAATTCTGTCTTGAAAAAACAAACAAACAAACAAAAAAAGTCAGTGCTCTTAACAATTGAGATCTCTCTAGCCTCCAAAAAAATTTTAATGATGTGTATTAAGAAATTTTTATTTTTGATGGAATTTTTGCAAAGCTATGTTCATTTCCGCTGACGTTTGTCACCGCACACCCGGAACAGATTCAGATAAAAGTTTCCTGAGGACACTGGCACATAATAATCAAACTTGCAAAGTAAAGTTCACTTTTACATTTTAATCTTGTATGAATTACTAATCCTCACCAACCAATACTGCTTTACTGAATATAAGGTTATTCCTTCTATCAAATTTATCTGTGTCTTTCCCCAAGATTTGCTCTACTCTCAAAAGTATAGCTGGAGGTGAAATTCAGAGTGCTTGCCAAGCATGCACAAGGACCTGACTCCAGTCCTCAGCACCTAAACAGAGCATAGGTGCTCACCTGTAATCCAGCCAGTCAAAAGGCCCTCACTGTTAGCTACATAGTGAGCTCAAGATCAACTTGAGCTACATGAGACCCTGTCTTTAAAAAAATAACTCAGCCAATGGTGGCACATACTTTTAATCCCAGCATTTCTGTGAGTTTGAGGCCAGCCTGGACATCCAGGACAGAACGGGTTCTAGGACATCCGGGGCTATAAGAGGAAACCCTGTCTTAAAACAACAACAACAACAAAGGTGTTTTTCAGAATATATGAAAGAATGTTAATTGTAGCACTCAGAGTCAGACAGATCTCCATGAGTTATAGAATCTGATTCACTATATATTTACATTGGTGTAAGAACATTATTTTAATCTTACAGGTTATATTAAAAGAAAAAGTAAAAGAACTTAATTTACATGAGGTAAGCTGCTTTTAAATATGTTAATTGTTCCTTGAGCCGTTTTCCAAAATGAGTGGTGTGCTTGAATACCTTCATTTTCAGAAGCTGAAAAATGAAGCCTCTCCCTGCACCTCTGGTGGCTGTGACAGTACCATAGGCACACGGTGTCTTATCAGTTAGTCCTGCTGTCACTGGGACAAAACACTAGATAGCAACGTACAAAAGGGAGGGCTTGTTGTGGCTCATATTTTGGCTATCTGTCCATCACCGTGAAGAAGAGCTGGCAGCGAGCCAGGCTCAGCCATAGCCCTAGGTGGATGAGCTGCTCACACTGTCCTCCTGTAGGAAGCAGAGACATGAACACTGCTGCTTGCCAGCTTTGCCTGCTCCTCTTCTCTCCTTATGCAGTTTGGACACCTAGCCCACATTAAGGCGTGTCTTCCTCCTCAGTCACACCTCTCTGGAACACCTTCACAGCCACAGTGGCTATGTGCCCTGTGACTGATAGTGAGGATTAATCCTCACACGAACTCTCAGAGTTCTCAGGGGTCGGTTCTTTGTGAGATCTCATTCGTAGCACAGGCTGTCCTTGAATTCACAAGTCTTGTTGCTTCAGCCTCCCAAGTGCTGGTAGGCATGACTCAACATAGCTGCTTTAAGAATTTCATTTAATATTTGGTCCTCTCACTAGCAGCCTTAGGAAGCCAGAGTTCTTGTTGCTTTGCTGAACTTTAGGAACCCACACCGTGTTTTGTAGTGAACACTGGCCTCACCTGTGACTTTGCCTTTCAGCTCTGTGCTGTGTGTCTAGAAGACTTCAAGCCTCGAGATGAATTGGGGATTTGCCCATGTAAGCATGCCTTCCACAGAAAGTGAGTATTGGTATGGAATTATTTAGTATAACCCAGCTTGCTGTGGGGTATGGGGCACTGCCAGTCAAGCTTGATAGTATCACAATTGCTCTGTAGTGCAGAAAACTGACAGTACTCCACAGGTGGGGCCCATGCATGTGTAATGTGTACGTGACAATAGAACTAGAGAAGTGGGACATGAACAGCACTGCAGGTTTGGGCAGCCCATCCTACACCTCTATACAGCTCTTTCCATCTCTTGATACTGTGTTTTAATCAAACCATTAATTTTTTTAAAGATTTATTTATTATTATATGTGAGTACACTGTAGCTGTCTTCAGACACACCAGAAGAGGGCATCATATTTATGGGTGGTAGTGAGCCACCATGTGGTTGCTGGGATTTGAACTTAGGACTTTTGGAAGAGCAGTCAGTGCTCTTAACCGCTGAGCCTTCTCTCCAACCCCCCAAACCATTAATTTTAAGTCACAGTAAATACTGTAGGTATAGATGGTGCTGTAAGACCACCTCCCCCTTTTTTTTCTTCTGACACATTCATATCCTCTCCTGGAAATTTTGGTTTCTTTTATTAAAAACTTTGGATTTTCCTGCTTTCCTTCCTCAGCATACTTTCTAAGAAGTCACATGTGACCAGGAGTATAAAGTACTGACTGTGGTACCTTCAGCCTGTAGCAGATAGAAGTCTCTGGCTTGTCAGAGGGTGATGTGGATCCTGGGGCTGAGATCCTATCCTAGACTGGCTCTGTGTAACTGACAGTCTCAGCAGTGAGCTCAGGCAGGGGCTATTGTAATCTGAGCTGACATCTCCCACTTGGCTGTCTTGTTCCACAGGTGCCTTGTTAAGTGGCTGGAAGTCCGGAAAGTATGTCCCCTGTGCAACATGCCAGTGCTGCAGCTGGCCCAGTTGCACAGTAAACAGGACCGCGGTCCCCCTCAGGAGCCCCTCCCTGGGGCAGAGAATATTGTATAGCTTGCTGCAAGGATCAGACTGTTGCTGGACACATCAGTATGGAGCCAGGAGGAACACAAGCAGACTCCGTTTTGGCTGCTCTCTGCCTGGGGCATCCACTGTCACTTCCTTTGCCTCATGAAGAACTCTTGAGTCAGGCAAGCTGAGACCCTAGGCATCTGGATCTTGTGACAACCAAAGCACCCTGATATTACCCTATGCCAAAAGGAGTGGATGAGCCTGCAGGTTTGGTTTCAGAAGTTTCCTGAGCATTTCCTGTCTCCTAGGCACCTCCACATCAAGCAAAAGGGAAGATAAGCACAGGTGTTAAGAGACCAGAACTGTGAATGGGGCTTTGATGCCACCCCACCTGTGGACCCATAAGCTGCTGTGCAGACTCGATAGCCTCTTATTGCCACACGTCCTCTTGGCATACCGAGTCAAGTGAAGCCAGTTGTTCCATCAGCTGAAGCACAACTGGCTGCCAGTATTTGGTGAAGCAGCCCCTGCAAGGCTTTTCAGATTCTGTTCTTTTAATAAGGCCATCTTGGAGTCTGAAGACTTTGGAAACAGCAGCAACCGAACCCCTGCCACACGTGCCAGTTCACACTTGCTGTCAAATCTTCCAAGTTGAAGCCATTGGAAACACTTGGAAAGGCCTGGTCAGGAGCCATTCCTCTTCTGTTTGCCCTCCCAGTCATCAGTAAGACCCAGCAGGAGCTTAACCCTGAACCTCCACTGTCCCTGTGTAACCTAGGGGCCAGGGTACTGCTCAAGTACACCACAAGTGTAGTGTGATTCCATTACAGCTGCTGGCCTCAGCCCACTGGCTAAGGAGTCTCTCTGGGCCCCTCAGATGGCTCCAAAGAAGAGCCCAGTCTTAGCAAAGCCAGTCTTCACCCACCAGGATGGCCAGGACAGACACTCTGGCTTCTCTCCTCCTCTCCTCTGCTCTTTTTCTACATAAGAAAAATGTCTTACTGCATTTTTAAACATTTATCCCAAATAAGCTCCCTGTAATTCCGAAGCCAGTGAGCCACTTGGAGTTGTAAATAGTTTGAGGAAGCTCCTGCATGGCTGGCCTTCTGTTGGTGTGTACCTCAGTTCTGTGGACTTGAGATCCCTAACTGAAGGTGTTTTTATAGGGAAAATGCATGCTGCTCTTTGGCTCTCCTGTCCAACTTTTCTAGAGATTAACTGCCTCCAATAGGTTTTGTGAACAGTGTGAGTTCGCCGTGTAAAGCACAGACTGTTATTTTTACACAGCTTGTTCTCCCTTCCCTTGTCACAACAGTGCCACTGCAATGCCTCATCAACTGCTCTGCTCTGCTCCATCCTATAGGTGTGAGGAAAATTTTTCAGGAAGTATATTCTGGCATGGGAAATGGAGGGCTTTGCTACTCTGTTCTTGGATTCTACCTAATCTTAGAATGAGAAGGGACCTGCCTTTGCCTCCAGTAGCTGGGATCAGTTGAGGAAGGAAATTCCTATGTCTAAAAAGCGCTATAGAAGCCGAGTTGTGGCAGTATACATCTGTATAGTGCCAGCAGAGGCAGGCAGGGTCACAAGTTTTGAGACCAGACTTGGCTTCATAGTGACATCCTCTTGCAAAAGGGGGAGGCAGGGGTGGGAATAGGGGCTCTTGACAGAATCCATTTGGAAAATTACAAATCCAGTTGGAAAGAATAAGCTGTTCCCAGTGTGCTGTTTGTGACAGGCCAGCTGGATTCCTATGCAGGGCAAGGGAGTGTGAAACTTTTTCTGAGAGCCTTAGCCTGATTGACCCCCAATAATCCATACCTATGTCCCTCTGTTTGTAGTACCAGAGTCAAATGCCCACACTCAGTTTACAGTGAAATGTTTTCAAGTGACCAATGCCAGCCAGAAGTGGGCTTCTCCTGGCTTAATTTTGTTATAGGCTAGCATCTAGCATTTCCTATTGCATAACTGGATACAGTAAGGAGATCCTTCCCCCTTAAAGATTCCCATATGATCGATACTATGAGTTATTGCCACTCGTAGCTTCTGTAGAATCTTGGCCTGTAGCTTAAGCTACAGCTTTCCCTGTCCTTGGACTCAACTGCTCAAAAGCAAGCATCACCAAAGCCCCATAATTTTGGAGGCAAAACTGCTCATCGGACTTTCAGATAGGTTGAGGTGGCTGTGTGCAACCTGAATAGTCAGGGGCGTTGGAAGAATCCTGGGTGTTTTGCTCTGCTCTACCTGAATGAGGTCCCCTAACCTTTTCTGCTCAGCCAGTCTTAAATGTGATCTCTTCCTAAAAGGCATTCTTTGGGCTGGAAGCTGCAACTACAAAGTATGTTTCTCATCTCCCCTTCTTGGCCACTGCTCCCATTTCTGGCACCTGCCAGCCACAGGAACCCCATATTTACTCCTGATGTCTGGGTCCCCCACCAGTGCTTCCTATGTATCTGCAGCACTGGCTGAGTCATATGCACTCAGGCCCAAACTTACAATGAGACCACCCTTTGCACCTCATTTCCTAAGTTTCTGGTAGCTTTTTTTGTGTGGATGTGTGAGGGTTTGGGTCTACTCTCAGACCACTGGACTCCTTTTTTTTTTTTTTAGCTAGAGGTCTTGTTGTCACTTGTGGGCTGTAGTGTTAGAAATGGAACAAAACCTATCTACCCTACCTGGGTCACTGTAACATACAAGAAATTGATATCTGCAGCTTTTCTTTGCCAAGTGTAATTTAGTTTGGTCTATTCCTGATCATTTAAGGTTCTTTTAACATGTACTTGCCTAGCCAGGAAGTAGAACAAAACAGCCAGGTAGGGACAGGTAGCCTCTGGGTGATCTGTGCTAAGGAACAAGGGGCCTCCTACCATTGCCAAATACTGTGCTTGACAAGACTTGACAAAAGGCTCTTTCCCATGGCTCTGTTCCAAAGCACGCTATCTCCAACGGGGAACAGCCACTCTACACTATGCTGAAGACCTACAGCACTTACTTTCTTGGAATTGAGATATCTATAGAGGTTCCTGAGAGCTCTATGCAGAAAGGCTTGGACTAGTTGGAATTGGCTGATTGTGCTTTCCTCAGCCACCACCTAGGATTGTAGCAAGGTTCTCAGATGGTCTGCCAGTCCAGGCTGGTAGGCACAGGCATGGGGGAGCAGGAGCTGCTGATAGCACATAAGTTCCTGGTCACAAACTCAGGAATTTCTGAACTATGGGACTTCCCCTGGCTCCACCACAATCTCTCTTTGAGACAGGTTCTATGTATTCCCGAGTTATTCTGAATCAGTATAGACCAGGCTGGCCTCAAAATCAGAAATCCAGGGCCTTCTGCCTCTGCTGCAAGTAAAGGCCAGAGCACCATGCCTAGCCTCTGTATTGAATCTTGACTTGCTCAGTCTTCCTTGAGTCTGAATAGATAATCCTTCACAAAATTCACACATCACAATAGTTGCCTTCCTTGCAAAACTATCCCATGAGCACTGGATTCATTTTTGTTTCTTTAGTCTCCTTTTATGGGAATGTGTGTGTGGGGGGGGGGGGGGAGTTATTTATACAGAGAACCAACCCAGAAGTGTATTGTGTATGGAAGGTAAGCCTGAAGTAGAGGTTGTTTTTGCATTTACATTCCTTTTTATATGGCTTCCTTCACAAATCCATCCTGTACCCCTAATAAAACAGCACAGCTGCTTTCCCTACCCTCTCCAGGATGACAAAGCTTCCCTCCCCTACCCCCGCCCCGCACCCCCTGTGCCCTAGGCCTCTAGGTGCCCAGACCAGCTGCTACCTCCCTCCCTCTCCCATCTCCCTCTCAGTTGGTGCCAGTGTTTTTGAGGCAGGAAAGCATATATTGAGGTAGAGGTCTCCTAAGTCCCCAGGGCTAACAGTCATTAAGTGTCTGCAAATGAGACGCAGAAGCAAACACTCCCTACAGAATTCTCCTCCCACCCAACTTTCATTTTTGCCCTCTCCCCCTCTAAGGTAAAAGTTAAAGCTGTCTCCTACAGGCAGCCAGTAAGGGAGAAAGCAGACCTGTGCCTTGCTCTCCAGCGTCCACCACCCAGGGTCTTCCCCACTCACCTGCTTCCCTGCAGCCCAAGCGGCCGCCAGTGGGTAAAGTATGCCTGTGCTCACCCAAGATGAACTTTGACGAGTGGAGACCCACCCCATTGGCACTCCATGAATCTCTAGCCTGGTTAATCTTCCTCTGCAGCTGTTAAGAACTTCCTGAGGAGCTGAGGAGCTGGGGAGATGGTTCAGTGGCTAAGAGCACTGGCTGCTTCTTCCGATGATCCAGGTTCAGTTCCTAGAACCCACCTCATGACTCACAGCTTCAGTCTGTAACTTCAGTTCCAGATCTGGCATCTGAGTGGGCCAGGTTCAAACATGTACATGCAAGCAAACACTCATACACATAAAAATAAATTTTTATTTTTTAAAAATTGCTTAAAATGGGACCAGCCAAGTATTTAACTTAATCTTAGAGGTAGGGACCTAAAATGCCAGGTAAAGGTTTTTTAAATAAGATTAACAGGACTGGGTTCACTAAATTGAACACCTGTCAGTTTTCAGGTTCAGCTTTAGAACCCAAATTATTTCAAGATGCTTTTATTCTGGTTAGATCAGCACGTATCCAGATTCTTAGTTCCTTTGTTCACAGGTTCAGGGAAAGCTACCCCTGCTGTTTCAAAGACACGATGTAGCTCAGATCATGCCCTCACTAGTGTTAAGGGACTTGTGCAGTGGAAACCTCAGCGCCGTCCATGCCTCTCCTTCCGGGCTGTGCTGGAGAATGTGATGGCGTGGAACTAGGTCTGCTGACAAGTCATGCCCAGGAAAGTGGAGGAGTGGCACTTTAGTCTTGTAGTTTAGCCCTATGGGGCTTATTTACTAGATATAACTCCCTCAAAAAAGGTTTATGAAATGCTGAGCCTCAGGTTTCATAGACGTGTTTGTACACTAAGAATTCTGCAGCAGAATATTTTTAAACATTGGTTTTTGTAAGCTATATTTTTGTATATTTAATTGCTATTTTAAAACTTTAATGCATTTTT
>JADRCD010224770.1:69116-90342 GCA_019843815.1 Montemys delectorum | reverse complement strand
TGTGTGTGTGTGTGTGTGTGTGTGTTTGTGTGTGTGTGTGTATGGTTTTCCAATATACCTGTATCTATGCAGGAATTACAAGGGTTGGAGTAGAAATATAATGTGCAAAATAAGTAACTGAGGTCTAGATAGACAGATAGAAACTCTTCTACTCAAAATGTAGGAAGTATTAAGTTAGTTGGAGACCACGTTTTTAGCATAATTGTTTTAGAGGCTATTTTGTAAGTCTATATTGTAATAGTTATTATGTATGCTAAAGTGTCCAGTGCCACTTCATATAGCAGCAAATGCTTATGCAATAAAGTAGCTTAACCAAACTCATCTCCTAAGGATATTCACAGTAAGACATTCAGTGGCAGAGACTCATTATTTGCTGTTCTTTGCTTATGGAGCACAGTGTTTTCGACTGGATGTGTGACAAAATAGAAAGGTGCAGAGTTCCAGCAATCAGAATAAATGCCTCAAACATCTGCAGCTATACATATGTGGAGCATACAGCTGTGTTTATTTCAAAGATAACACATTTACATGCCTACAATACATTTACTTAAATGTATATTTTATGCGTGTGAGAAATTCAAACAAGGGCATTTTCTCTATGTGAATATGCATTTGAAAAACGGCTCACATCCATTCTCTGCATTTATTTAAAGCTAACAGTATTTATTTATACAATATACTTATTACTACACAATCATAACTCTTTCAGAATAAAACATGTTTAAAAGATTAAAGAAACTTAAATGGGAGCATAGGTCATACACGATCAAGAAAGTTTTGGGTGGAGTTATTCACATTTCAAGCTCTAAGAAGAATTTGGAAGTTCAGCAAGATTAGAAAATAAAATCATTTGCCACAAAATATATTTCTTTTATTCCAGGAATCTTGTCACAACGCGGTGGCCATTTTACTTGAACAAGTAAGCGTATATGTTGGGACTTCACTATTTCCTCCCTCCTCCTAGAAACACACATGTACAGGTCGTCTCATTAAGGACATTAATTTAATGTCATTGAATTCTAGTTTTGTTTAGGTTTAAAGATCCTGGATTCCAGCAAATGACTTAGCAACACAGAAAATAAAATCACATTTTGGGTTCATTTCTCAATAAGATATCATGGGAGACTTCAGAAATATCTATTTATATGTGCCTACATTCTTTTTGTATGATATTTTGCCTTTTATAATCTTTTGTAAAACTTGAAGGGATATTATTATTATTATTATTATTATTTTGATATTTTCTCTTTTTATTGAAAATAGATTCTTCTGTCATGCAGTACATTTCAACCACAGGTTCCTCTCCCTCTCTTAGATCTACTCCTCCATTTCCTCTTCAGATAAGAGCAGGCATCCAAGAGACAACAGCCAAACTGGAAAAAACATTATACAGTAACACAAGGTAAAATCTCTTACATTGAGTTTGGACAAAGCAACCCAATAGGAGGAAAACAGTTTCAAAGGCAGGCCTAAGAGTGAGAGACATGCTGTCTCCCACTGTATGGAGTCTCAGGAGAACACAGTAACAGTCATAACATATGCAGAGGACCTGGCACAGACCCATGCAACAGGCCCTATGCTAGCCACACAAACTAACTCTGTGAGCTTACGTGAGACCTGCTTAATTGATTTGGTGGGCCATGTTCTCCTGGTGTCCTTCACCCCCTCTGACTCCTACTGTCTGGGTTTTAAATTTAGTTTATGTCAATATAAAGAAAATCACGACTGGCTCTTTGTTCAGTGGTTTGTTCAGTTATTAAATAAACTCAACTGCTTCTAGTCTGTGCTTCGTACACTATGGGTAATAATATTTCCCAGGAGGTTTTGTAAGGGTTGTAAAAGCATAATTTAGAAAGCAGTCGATTATCAAAAACATGCCAAATGTTAAATACCTCGATATTGTTTGTTCCTGTTTTACAGAAGCGAAAACTACGGTCCTGAAACAGATCCACAATCACAGTTGTTGGTCATGTTTCAGCAATTACTTTACCTAAATTGATTCTCTTGTTAAAAGTTGAAATTTAATATAAGAGTATCCTATTCATTTTCTTTTTATCCCACCCCAAGTCCTGCTCCTTGAATCTCTTCTCTGAAAGTGTTGCACTCTGTTGCAGTGTTTTCCTAAGTATAAGACAAGATTTAGGTGTTTGCGTATAAAAGGTGGAAGCCGGTCACTCATTAAAATAACATTTTGTTTCCGTTTTATGTTTGTGAGGAAAAAAAAAAAAGTCAGGCTCCTTTCTGTTAATGTCTGCATCTTCAGAAGTACTGAAGCTCTAAGGTATAGAAAAGATGGACCTAAGGGCGCGCGCAGTCCTGAAGGCTGGCAGGAAGGCCTAGCCAATCAGAGCGCAGACTGAGAGCTGACCCCGCCCCTTCTCGTCTGGCCCTCCTGGAGTAGGGGTGTGAGGCTCCTCGTCCCGCCCCTGCCTCTGAGTGACAGCAGCGTGGACAGCTGCCCACCCGGCCGGACCCGCAGTTGGGCCGCCCTCGCTGGGCAATGCTGAGGTGTGTTTCCGGCGAGGGCTTGGGGGTTCGGGGTCACAGTTCTCTGGATGAGGGCCCAGGGCTGGAATCGCGCTTTCCCAGCGTCTCCCAGCCCCGTGGAGACTGTAGATCTGGCCTAGGGAACAGCCCCAGGCGCTGGGCCCGAGCATCCGGAGGCTCCTCCTGGGGATCTGGGCTCCGAGCCCAGCAGGGCGACCTCCTTTCCGACCGTTCTGGCTTCCCCGGCCCCAGAGAGAATGGCCAGACTGGGGTGGGCGTGGCTGCCTGGGTTGCTGAGCAACGCGCGGGGTGCGCCCTGCCAGCGTGTCCCAGGGCTCCAGGTCCTGAAACTCTCCGTCCCACCCACTTCCCCAGGTTTACCCTGGGCTAGGGATTAGTTTACTGTGCTGTCCACTAATCTGAGGGGCCTCCTTGTAGTTACAGGTGACTCTAGTTTCTATTAATCCAGCCCAGGCCGCTGCCTCCTCCTGTGTTTTAACTCTGATTTTTACTCTTGCCTGTTTCCCTTTTATGGGAACAGTCTTTGTAAGCCAAAATAATTGTAGAGTACAGTCACTTTATTGGTTAGTGGTAGTGGTGAAGTGTAGTTACTTTTTCTGATGTTTAGTGAATCCCTGCACCCAAAGGATGTTGCTGTGTATGTGGATGGCTAGGAAAAGAGGCCCTGTGATATAGGTCGTCTTCCACTTGACCTAATGAACTTCCTCTGGAAGTTGCAACTCCTCTGTAATGAAGGACTTTCATATATGACCTTCCTTGCAGTCTACTGTGAATGAAGCATGTTAAACTTCTAAGCACTTACTACGGGAGTCCATATTTAATGATCAATTACAAGATAACACAGATAACTACTGCAAATATCTTCTTCCTTGTATCTTTTGGCTCCACATGATTCAGAAGAACAAACATTCTATAACTCAAAGGAGAAGGGAGTTGTCTTTTTTTTCCACACCGGGTTTCCAGTGTAAGTCCTGAGGCAAGGGAGCTTCTCTTGGCCTGCTGTTAACAATGGCTCTCAGTAAGGAAGCCCCTTCCTTTTCCTCAGTTGAGAGCCCTCAACCATCTCATCTGCAAAGTTCTCGATCTAGTATCTATCCTAGCAAGACTGATTTAAAAGTATAATTAGAATAGTGCTCCGTAGTAATTCAAAATGTTATTGGTTATAATGTCCTTTTCTTTATCTTAGAATATTTTTAAATGTTCCATGATTTTTCTCTTATTTCTTTGGTTAGTAGAGTGGTGAGGATTAAGCCCATCCATTTCTCCTCTATTGACCCAGTGTTGTTACTGCTTAGGTAGCTCACGAAGGGCCTTGCACAGTTTATCTGTCCTTAGTAGTACTAGTTCCCCACCACCCAAAATCCACAGAGAAGGGGATGCGGTTTTGTAGGTGCTCTTGGAGAACTTAGGAAATGTTTGTGTTAAATCTAATAATTTCCAAAGTTTTCGATGTCACCATTTTGAGATGCCGAAGAAAGCTTTGAGTAATCCTGTATATTGGGCAGCCTTTGCTAGTAAGTGGAAGCTATATTGAGACCACCATTTTCCTTTAATTTAGGACATGATAATTACTTTCTCCCCGTGTCTCACTAAGGAACACTTGGAACAGAGTTTTTGTTTTTGTTTTTTATTTTATTTTTTAACTCTTTCTTTCAAATAGCCTTTTTACCCCATTATTAAATAAAATAATTAAATCTTATTTAATTATCCAAATAAGATCATTATAATCTATCTCATTTTTATTAGTAATCAACAGAAACATCCAACGTTGAACAACTTGTTACTTTGTTTCAATGTAAGCCATTGATCATGTCTATAGAAGCATATAACCAGGTGAAGAGAACATAATGCTATAGGACAATGTTAAATTGTACTTTGAGATAAATTTTAAATGTGTAAAATTTCTTCTGAATCAGCCCTTATTTGGACAAATTAACAAAGAGAGACTTATTATGCTAAGTTCATGCAACTGTAAAATCATTACCTGATTCTATCTTACAGCTTATGTGAAAGATCTTTTATGTTTCAATATACATAGGCTAAAAAATATACTGGTTGTTTTCAGTTTCTCATAGCTGTAACCATTTGGCTTTTCCACCAATGCTCCTAGTTCCCAAATAATGACTCGGAGGCTTATTATTTAATAATAAATGCCTAGGCCTTACGCTTTTAAGAGTGACTTAAACTAGCCAACCAGCTCTTAGCTCAGTTATCCTGCTGATACTGTTCTATATCTGGCACATGGCTGGTTACCTGTGCTCAGTTTTGTCTGACTTTCTCAGAGATGGTCAGGTGGCAAATCCCCTGCCTGACTCCCTCTCAGTGCAAATCCCATCTGGAAGTCCCACCTTCTAATCCTCCCTCAGCTAATTGGCCATTAGATTTTTATTGACAGGCAATTTTATTTATTGACACGCTACACAAGAGATTCTCTCTACATGGAGCTCTTTTCCCAGTTTCATTTTTAAATCGAAGATTTTAAATAGAGTTTGTTATTTACTTTGCTCAAATAACCCACAGAAGTTGGTACCAGTTGTGGACATGCCACCACTGGATGGACAAAGCATTAGAATAGGAAGTATCTATTTCTTTTGTAGTAAGCATTGAATTTACAAATGGGCTTGGTATTAGAACTATTCTGCCCTTCTTTACTGGCCTCTCCATTTCTATTAGAGAAACCAAGTAAAGATAGACTAGACCTAGCATCTCAAGGACATAAACATTTTAAGGTTCAATAATAGATTTTTGTTTCTTGTCTTGAGTTTGAAAACAGTGTCCAGACATCAGTTTTTCTATTAACAATCTGACTAGGGGTTTGTGCTTTTGATCAGATACCAAAATGACTGTTGGTTCTTCCTATCCTTTCTAACCTTCCATTCCTTTTTCCAAAACTAGACCTTAATCACCATGGGGAACAATACTCACATTTCAGAACAGATACACTTACTCAGACTTACCACTTTGTATCATCTGTGCTAGCTTTGTCACTGGAGTGATATAGACTGGTAGATTCCAGTCACTGATTAGATACACCTTTATATTAGTTAATTTCCTTGGGGCTGACAAAATATCCAATTATAGGAACTTAAAGATGCAAGGTTTATTCTGGAGTAGTGTACTAGTAGTCCAAGATGGTAGGGAAGGCATGGAGACAGGAGCATGGGTCTCCTGCGAATATTGCATCAACAGTCAGGAAGAAGTAAACTGTAAATGCTTGGGCTCAGCTGAGTTTCTCCTTCTTATGCAACCCACGACCTAGCCCAGGGAATAGCATTGTCTACTTCTAGACTGGATTTTTCCACTTAGTGATGATAATCTCTTACAGACATGCACAAAGGATTGTCTCCTAGATGACTGTAGGTCCAATCAAGTTGATAATTGATATAACTTTCATATTCTCTTATTTAGAAGCTGCAAGTGAATGGGATTGTAGGCCAAGACTGTTAACCTAGCTCTGGCTTCTTATAATGAGTGACATTCTTTAGTCTTTTGAGGTATGTAATAGCATTTTTACATCATTACAGTGACTTTAAAGCAGCCATTTTTGAGACTATGGATTTGGGTAACAGGGAGATCTGTCAGCTGGAGGAGGAATAGTCTTTTCTTACTGAAATGCTAAGTGCCCCCATTGGAAAGCATACCTCTGTGAGTGTTCCTCCATGTCAAAGCATGGAGGGACACCATATTTCCCCCCATACTTTATGCATATATCCATGTTTTAATATCAATAGTTTGTGGTTCTATGAATGTCTGAAACATACTTTTTAGAATATAGTATGTATGTACTCCTTCAGCATACCCAAAATGATGCTAATAGAAAATAGTGATACATATTTATTCATATTTGATTTCCTTAAGAAATCTGTTAAACAAATCATTTAGTCCTAGAACTAATTCTTTTACAAACCTCTTAAATATACATAATATTTTTATATGGTAGAAATGCTAGGTTTTTTGAAACAGTAGAGTAATTTGTACATGTATTGTAGTGAAAAAGAAAATTTTACTCATAAATTTGAATACTAATAAAAAGGTAAACATTCTTTATGCAGTAATAGAACAAACCATTGTGTTGAGTCACAGGTAAGAGAATGTCATAAAACGAAGGTTCCTGTCAACCCCATGTCTTTTAAGTCATGGAAACTGCAATAAGAATAAAGAAACCTGCTTCTTTTATAATTTCCACAGTTACATAGTTGCCAAAGTAGAAGCCCAGTTAGAAACTGAAGCCTAATTTTTTTTTTTAAGCCTACAGCACCCAGTATTCCCAGACAGTCTCCCATCCAAGTACTAACCAGGCCTGATCCTGCTTAGCTTCCGAGATCAGATGAGATCGGGTGCGTTCAGGGTGGTATGGCCGTAGAGGAAGCCTAAAATTTTAACTATGACAAAAGATAGATGACTCAATCTAGATGATACTTGGTTTTACAAAAAAATTTGCCTCTGCTGGATTTTTAATAATAATTTATATGGATACCCCTGACAAGATCCTAATTAGAGATTATAGCTTATATCCTGATTTAAGTGAGATATACACTAGACAGGAAGCTTTAGATTTGACTCTGGTAACAGACATATCATTTATTTAGTTGTAAAGCATTTCTCATCTTCAAGTTCACTGTGTAGGGAGGACTGGAGGTTTGTGGCTGTCTGCTAGTTTTTCGCCACCATACCTGAGCCTTGTAATGCATTCCTTACAGTGATTGCTTTCAGTCTCTGGGCAGGGGCAGAGCAGGTTATTCAATTCTGAATCTGTCTTTTCTCTGCTTCTAGGTTTACCATTCTCTAGTTCCTTCCATTCCTCAAATCTGTTTCCTTCAAACGTGGGAAACACTGGATTATGCAGAGATGTCCTGTACAGCTTTTTATGTACTAAAATATTCTGGACAATAATGAGTTTGACAGTGAAACCAAGTGGAAGAAAATACCCCATCAAATCAAGGAAATTAGCAAAGAAGCCAGAGGCATGCCTTAAGTCAAAGAAGACCAGCTCAGGGAAACTTTGGAAGCTAATGTGTTCATAATGCATGGCCTCTATGTTTAGAATGACATCCAAAAAGGACAGACAGTGATAAAATGTTAGTGGAGAGATAGTAGCAAAGATAAAAGATGTCATGAAAATTCAAAATATATATATAAACATTAGGTATTTTTATGAAAGGTAGTTTTAATATCTCATTCTTCTATTTGGACTTTGGCGTGTATCAAACTGGAAATGGCATTTTATCAGGGCTATTCTGTTTTCTTTGTGTAACCTCAGGTAGACAATCTTGGTTTCTGTTTCTGTCTTATGGCCACTCACATTCCTATGTTGATGACCCTCTTCTTTCATCTACCGGGTCAGCAACATTGCATGTGTCTGACTGGTCTTTTGTAGTGCATCTCCTAAGAACAGCAAGGCTCCTTCAGTAACTTATACTAGGTTTTGGGGATCAGAATTTGTATATCTTTGGGCCAGGCAATATAGTACCATCTCTGAAATCATTAACCCAGAAGTTCAGAGTTTTATTCTTATTCAAATATATATTACACTATTGAATTAGTTTGTTCTTTATTACATGTGCTATCAATTTTTAACTAGATTGAATCAAAGTATTTGGAGTAGCGTACACAGATACTTTTATGTTCATGGCTCAAGTCTTATAATTAATACCTTACCAGGTTGATTCCCTCCACACCCCCCCCAAACAAAAACAGTCGCTAGGCTCTTATATACATAAAATAGCAGATTTCGGTTGCTCAAACCCTACAAAGACAAAGCACAAGGAAGTATACTTGGAGTTCCCAAACGATTGCTTTGCTGGTTTTGTAGAATTAGACAATTCATGAAACAGATGAGAAAGCATGAAGATAACTTCTTTATTTTCATGTGAAATATGATTATAATTTAAAACTGTTGCTTTTTTTTTTCTTTTTTTTTGAGTGGTCATATCTTACATAGAAAGATGCCTTTTTGTCATTTCTGGGCCTTTGTTTTTAAAGCTTGTAAAATGTTGTGCTCTCTTGGCCTGAATGATAAATATTAATGTGTAAGACTAATATTGCTTTTCCATCCAGGGATCCAGATTTGCTCCAAATGTCCAAATGTCTATCAGTGGTTTTTTTTTTTTTTTTTTTTGCCTTAGCATTTTCTTGATCTTCAAAGAACTGTGCTGCCAACACCAGAAAAGTCTACTTTTCTTTACATCTCAAAATTGTGATTTAATTTTATCATGTATTGGGATGGGTCAACATTTCCATAAAGATCTTAGACCTTTCTTTTGAAAGGCAAAAATAAGTTACTCTCCTGTTATTATAAATATTCGACCACTGTATTTTAAAACTAAATGACTATAAAGGTAAGCATGCAATGTTTAATAAGTGAAAAGTGTGTTATCAAAGTACTGTCGGGTGGAACAGGTGAATTATACAGACTAAGCGTAAAATTCAATGAAGTCTTAAGGACTTCCATGAGACCAAGATTGGTAAGCCTAGGAGGAAGCTTGTGCTTCAGTAAAGAGAATAGAGCTGTGAGGCAGCTAACGTTAGTGACAGGGGTAACTTTTGCTTAGAAGAGAGGAGGGAGTTCAGCAGCCAGGACGGTCTACTTGTAATATGGCTGAAAGTGGGACCAAAGAGTTCTCATGGCCAAGTGAAAAGGCTGGTAAATGCTATGCACAAGACATCTGAGTCATTTAGCTGAGGATCTACTGCAGGTTTTAAAATAGGACAATAAAGGATCAGAATAGCCCTTTAAAATATTAATTCTCAAACCTTTCACAGTATTCTCCCTTCCATTTTAAAATTCTGTTATCACATAAATGAAAGTAACCATGAGAAATTCTGACCTCTAGTTTTTAATACTCTCCTTTAAAGTATTCTATAGAAATGGTTTCTTAGCCACCCTAGGAACACATGGAGTATATAAAATTATGTGACATGTAAATGTATGTACTAAGTAAGTCAATTCACTCAAAATTTACAAGATTAAGTTACTTATAACTCATACATATTACAAAATGTAATATTTTCTGGTCTTCTTAGGCCTATCAAGTTAGACAAAACATGATCCATAATCATATATGTTTGCTTTCTGTGATACCTTTAAATATGTCCTACAGAAAGTTCATGAAAGCTTAAGATGGTGATTTAGTTGGGGTCACTTGGTTCTATTTATATTTTATAGTTTAGATGTACATAATGCAATCTCTAAACTAATGCTTATCATTTTGGATCAAATTAATATTTCAGTGCCCACAGAGAACTTGACTGTGCTTTTATTTTAATATTGGTTCAGTTGCTAATGAAATCATTTTCTGGATAATAATGTATTATTTATATATGCTTTGGTATTCATACCTCGTCTTATAAAGAGTCCTTTCCCCTTTTTCCCAGATAAAGTGTCAGTCCACAGCTCAGAACATGTAGTTCGCTGTAAAGAGTGAACTCTACACATAGATTTTCATGCAGATTTCTGTCCTTTTCCCTCTCAAGGTAGCATGCTCAAGTAGGTCACTTACTGTATCCCAAGGGAACCATTCCTTCAGTTCCAGCTAATTGTATTTATTCCAGAGGGATGTGAACACAAGTTCCCACCATACAACTGGTTATATAATCACAGTGCTTGCCATGCTAACTGCCATTTAACAAATGCCAACTGCTCGATATTATCACTAATTTCATCATCATTTGTAAGGGGCCAGGATTCATTATTTACATTTTGACGATTCTGTTAAATGACCATTTCTAGAACTTTGTGTAAGCAGTGACTGAGGTGTCAGCCAGGGCTGACCTGTTAGTGGAGTGCTTGTGCCCTCGTTGGGTTAACCTTTCTCCACTGTGTGTCTTCCCTTTACTTCAGGAATCTCAAAGACACAACAATGACAGATGGACCTGTTACCTGTATATAATCTAACCCTCCCAAGGAACATGTAGCCCTGAGATTTAGATAAGGACCTCGGATTATAATGATACTTTTATCTTAAACTCCATATTGAGATACATAGTTCACATGCATAAGATTTGACGTGTTAAAAATGGCACAATTGAATAGGTTTAGAATATTTACTGACCTGTGCAACCTTCAAAACTATCTAATTATGAAATATTTTTGTATTTCAGTAAGAACTTTTTTCTTCATTAAAAATCACAATTTATCTCTTCCACCCGGACAGCATAATTGTGTTACTCTCCCTATTGATTTTTTTTCGCATTCTAAATTTTTCCTGTAAAGAGAACAATAGCGCTGATACATTCAGTGAGTAATTATGCCTGCTCTTTTTCACTTAGCTTTATTTCTACGACCATACATGTGGTAATGTGCATCAACATTTGATTAGGTTTTTCTGATCAATAACCAGGTATGTGGCCTTGAATTTTCAGTCTGTTAATTGTGGGTTGGTTCCACCTTGATGCTGTTGGAATAACTCCATTCGGAAGATACACATGTGCACATGAACATTTTGTATGGAAAGCCTTTCACTTCTCGTGAGCGTGCACTTAGTAGCAGAAGTGTTGCTCTTATACAGTGCTATGTGTAGGTTTTGGGGAGCAGTCGCTCACTCTCTAAAGTGTGAATTCAGTCTTTCAGTTTGCTAACCAATGCATGAGCGTCAGTATCTCTCCACTGGAATCATCCTCCACTCTCAGTGTTTTCCTTTTGGTTGGTCAACCATGCAGAGGTGAAAGTGTTGTGTCATAGGTCTGAATTTTCACAACAAATAATGTATGTGCTTGTTGGAAATTTGAAAAGCCTTTGGAAAGATGTCATTTCAGATGCCTTAATCATTGGAAAATTTGATTAATGATTTTTTACATTGTTGGATAGTAAGAGTCTTTCATATAATCTCAGTACAGAACTTTTATCCATTAACTGATTTGTAAATGTTTTCTCCCATGGTGTGGATCATCTCTGAACTGTTTTTATGCTTTGGAGCATGACATTTGAGTCACACATTTTGGAAAAGTATTATAATACTAGCCTTTGCATTTAGGACAGGGATTATTTTGTTTTTGTTATCTTTAGGCGGTGGTATGAGATAAGAATTTAGCTTTATGCTGTAACTGCACTATTTATTTAAAAGCCATTTTTCACATTATGACTCTTGACTTTAATTTTTATCTGCACTTACAAATGGCCTAGAGGCTGGATAGACTGTTCAGCAGTGAAGAGCGCTTGCTGGCTTTGCAGAGTCCTGGAGATGAGCTCTCAGGAGCCGCATGGCTGCTTATTGCGTCACCAGTTCCAGGGGATCTGCAGCCCTCTTCCGGCTTCCACAGACAGCCTCACTCACATATGTGTGCATGAGTATGTAAGTGTGTGCGTGCCCTCCCCGATGCCTGCCCCACCCGTGTGTTAGCGCATACACAGACCGTTTTAAAAAAGCGTTTCCTAAAATGGTGAGATATTTATATTTATTGTATTGGAATGAAAAATATCCTCAAGTATATGGATTTTAATTCTCAGTTAGTATTACTATAAAGCAGTTTAGAGTCATATAAATTTGATTCTCATCTATATGAGAGTAATTTCAGTGTAAAATAGAAAAAGGTTCAGAATTTGGTGCATAATATATATGTAGTATATCTTACTCCTATGTTCAGTGAATACATGTGTTTAAATTACATATACAGTTATTTTCCATTATTACTGTTAATAAACTGTTTAGGAAATAATATGCACTTTAAAGTTTATTAGTAGGTACTATTGCTTTGTAAGTCAATGAAATACAAATTTAAATAGCTAGAAGTATTTTGAAATTTTACTCTTATATTCATGCATGACTCTATAACAATGGTTCTTAACCTGTGAGTCATGACCCCTTTTGGTACTTGTATATCACATAGTCTGTATATCAGATATTTATGTTGCAATCCATAGAATTAGCAAAATTACAGCTATGAAGTAGCAGCAAAATATTTTATGATGGGGAGTCACCACAACCTGAGGGACTGTATTCATGGGTTGCTTTAAGAAGGTTGAGAACCGTTGCTCTAGAATGAACTAGAACATCTCCCACCACTTTTCAGGTGACCTTTGCACATGTATTAAGTACATAAGTTTTTTAATGCTTTCCTATAAAGGACCTTCTCCCAGACATTATTACGGAACTATGCCTTATAAAGATGCATTATCTTCCAAATATACCTTGGCAGTTAAATCTATTTTGAGCTGAATATAATTTTTGATAAATGAATAAGTAAACAAACAAATATTAAATTATTTGTAAATAATATTGTACTGACTTGTTACCACATTTATCATGTTGTCTGTTGATACTTAGTACATTACTATAGTTTATTACATTATAATATTTGGCAATTACTTATTGGTTTTAGTCAGTGTTGCAATATGCTAATTAATAAATAGTTAGAAAACCAAGAATCATAGAATGAAACAAAAAGAAACCATATAAAGCCTAAAATGCTTTGTTTCATTTAAATTTGAGAATTATTTTTTGCTCGTGTGTGTGTGTGTGTGTGTGTGTGTGTGTGTGTGTGTTCACATTTGTGGTTGTATGTAATGTATGGTGGGTATATCCGGAGGCCCAGGACTGACATCAGGAGTCTCTCTCAGTTATATTCACATTATATATTGAGATACGGTCAGGTAGTAGAGCCCAGAATTTACAGACCTGATTAGTTGAGCTAGCCAGCTTGCTTCAGAAATATCCCATCTCTGCTCCCCAGGCACTGAAATTTTTGGTGGTCCCCGGCTCCTTGCCTGCCTTTTCATGCATTCCGGAAGCCTGAACTCTGGTCCTTACATTTGCCCACCAACTGACCTGTTGCTAGCTCCTTCAATGTATCTTGTTCTTAGTCAATTGGGTAACTGAAAATCACCCATTTTAATTTGTCCATATATTCTCATTTTAAATTACAGTAAGAAAAATCAGCCAAGAGTATAATTTTTGGCAAGTGGAGCTGAATTTGCCAGGAATGCTGCAGAGCTTCTGAGACTTTGCTTCGGGAAACCTCTCTTTTTTTCGGCTGCTTTCCAGAGTTTCAACTTGGCAGCCTCAAGGACGCAGCGGAAGGTGTGTTTTCTTGATTGAATGCCTGGAAAAAGGTGTTTTGATTTGTGGTTGCTTTCCTTGTACTTTGTTTTTCTTGGTTTGAATTGTTTGCTTCTGGCACTGAGCTTGGGCTCTGAACATGGCTTTTTGTTACAGGGGGCACTCTTATAATTAAAAAAAATGTTTTACATGCTTTTTATTTTATATAATTTAGACATATCAAAGTAAGTCAAGCAAGATTCATAAGCTATGGATTTTATCTGGCTTATTTGTTAAAGAACACTGTAGTATTGTGTACTGACTTGTTACCACATTTAACATGTAATCTCTTGATAGTACATTATTGTGGTTTAGTACATTATAATATTTGGTAATTACTTATTGGTTATAGTCAATGTTGCAGTATGTTAATTAGTGAACATAAACATAGCTATTCAGTGTTACATTTACTGTTTTTTTAATTTATTGACACATAGCTTCAAAAGAGTACTAGGAAGGAAATAAAGCATAAAGTCTCTTACTTGGCTGGCGACATCTTTCCATTCTCAGTCCCCATTCACAATCCCCCAAAGGCTCTCTAGTCATTCATGCTGAAAGCCGAGGCACTGAAATCAGCCAGCATTTCTCTACAAAACCTGCCCCTTGTTTTGTTTCTAAATCTATCTCTGCTCTTGTACCCATTTGTTTGTTCCAGGCTTAGAATGCGCTTATTTGAGCATTCCAGGCTTTCCTCATGTCAGCAAGCTTGTGCTTGCTCTTCTAATCTGTCTTATTCCTTTTGCACTGTATTAAAATGTCACCATCTACGTGTACTGTAAGGTCACTTTTCAGTTAGAAGGTCTGCCACGAACACAAAGTATTGCTCTCTATATTGCAGTATCCATCCATATTTAATAAGTCATAGATTTTGTACTTATCTTGCTCACTTTGGCCATCACTAGCAAGGTTACACTATACAGTTGTGCTCTTATTCTGAAATGTGCCCCTCAGGCTCATGCATGTGAACACTCGGTGCCCTGCAGAGAGGCTGGAGAACCTTTGCTCACGGAGGTTTAGTGGAAGAAGCAACTCCGTGGGCCTTAGGATACGTATGTAGGTCAGCCATGCTTCCCGTCCTGTCTTTTGTTCCTGATTCTGTGGAGGTGTAAGCCAGCAGCTTCGGGCTCCCGCTGTCAGACTCTGACATGTGTCTCCCACTGCACTTCAGGGCTGCAATGGACTGGATCTGTAATAGTGAACCAAGACAAACTTTGTCTACCTTAAGTTCTTTCTTTTGCAGTTATTTGGTCACTGCGAGAAGAGTTAATAATGAAGCGTATGATAGCTCTGTTTTTGCTCAGTCTCCACTAGCTAGGGTAGCTAGGGAGCCCATATCTCACTGTCTTAAAACCATAGAGCTTTATTTCTTAGATAGGCGCTATACTCAAAATCTGTTAAGAGGAAAGCTTTAGAGTCCCCAGTACCAAAGGCTTCACCTGAACCCACTTGCTTGATGACTTTAACTGAGAGAGAGGAGCAGCTTCCTGGGCTTTGTGTTTACATTTCCTACCACCAGGACAAAGGATGGAGAAGAGTTGAGTCATGTTCATAAGCTGCCAAAGCTGTCTGCCAGTGTGTGTGTGTGTGTGTGTGTGTGTGTGTGTGTATGTTGGGGGGGGGTACATGTGCCAGAATATACATAGAAGTCAGAGAACAAACCACAGAAGTTAGTTCTCTTTTCCTATGTATGTCCTGGGGGGTGGAAGCCAGACCATCAGGCATGATGGCTAAGTCAGTTTCTGTTAAGCCATCTCAGTGTATCCCCCTTTCTCTTGCTTTGAAGGAAGAATATTTGATTAAGTCTCTAAAAACTTATTCCAAGAAAGAGAGAACATGAACACAATCAGTAAACTGTTCTGTGATTTGATAAATTCAGGACTGTATGCAACTCAAAATAGTTGGAGCATGATGTGTGTCTGTGTGTGTCTGTGTAGTAGTAGTAAGTTGGCAGGAGTTAGATAGGTAAAAAGATTGGTGAGAAAAGACAGACTACAGTAAACTAGGGTAAGAACTGTACTTAAGGACAAAGGGCAACATTGATTATAAACCCCAGGAGAGGTGCTTGACTAAGCTCCTGAAAGGAGCTTCCTTTTGATGCTTTATGGACATGGAGTTGATGGAAAAGAACTGAAGTTAGGAAAGTAAATTAGGATATGAATTTAGTAAGTAGATAAGGTTTCAGGTTAGGGCATCAGCAGTGAAGATGGAATATATATACAGTATATATAGATATATACTATATATATTTCTGTGTGTATACATATATATATGTATACACACACACACACACACACACACACACACACATACACATATATATATGACAAGAATTAAATGCTTAACTATCACGAAAATGAAAAGTAAAATTGCCTTGAGAACCCATTTATTTAACTCCTTTCACAATGGCTACGTACCCTCAGCAAAACAACACCACTTGCTAGTGAGATGTCATCAGAGGAACCTTATATACTGTTGGTGTGTTTATAAATTGGTGTAGATACCATGCCAGTCAATATGGAGCTTTCTCAAAATGGCAAAAGTAGAAATATCATCTTACCCAGCTGTACCACTCATGTGAACATACTCAAAGAACACATCCCTACCTTAGAGATCCTTGTACATTCGTGCTTCCTTCCCACATTTTCATAGGAGCTAATAGAACCAATATAGATGCCTATGAACACATGGGTGGGTATGGAATGTACAGTAGATATGTACATTGCAACTTTACTCATTTATAAAGAAAAAATAAGTTATGACATTTGTAGACAGTCAGTTATCTTGTTAAATAAAACTTGTGAGACCTAGAGAAACAAACACGACATAGTTTTCTCTCATATGTGGGAGGAACAAAGTAAGGGGAGGCGGATGGTAGAGGAAGGGCAGTAAGAACAAAGTATGCATGAAATGGCTATGTTGAAATCTATTTACTTGGTGTGCTAGTTAAAAATAATAAAAAGGATAATAGCTTTTAACTAGTTTCACTCACCAAGAAGTTGAAGTTTGATTCAGTTGTTTGGGGTTTTGTTGTGTATTTCTTTTGTCATATTATACTCCTTTGTGTAGAAGTATCATATTTTAAAACTCACATATTAATGGATATATCAGCTCCTTCTAAGTGTTAGGAATTATGTGCAGGTTTTTGTGTGAGTGAAGATCTTCAGCTCCTTTTGGTAAATACCATATTGCTGGTTCAATGGTAAGTGCTTGATTAATTTGGTAAGAAAATGTCCAACAATTTTCCAGGGTGACTAGGTTCTGCCCTCAAAACACAGGTGAAGAAGGTTCCTATTAAATTACCAGAAATGTGGCTCATCCCTGGGAGAAGCTGCTCTCCCTCTCAGCAATCATCAGTTACCTAGAGTTCCTTGTCCAGGAATGTGACCCCATGAGGTTTTCCCCCTCCCATGGTAGAGTGATATTGATATTACCACTGTTCAGATCTTGTTTACATAGTCATTTCTATGAGAGATTGTCTTACAGCAAACTTCCTGGTGTTCTGCCTCTTCGATCTTTAAGCCACGCCTTCTGAAGTGTTCCCTGAGTCATAGTTGCAAGAGCTGTAATATGGATCTATCCATCGGACTGGAGTTCTCCACGATCTATAGATCTCTGCATATAGATCTTTATTTGGAGTTGTCTGTATTAATCTCAATTTGTTGTGAAAGAAAGTTTCTTTAGTGAGGGATAATAGACTTATCTATGGGTACAAGGATAAGACTTAAATTGTAGTTAGGAGTTATGTTGGCTAACCAAGTGGCAGTAATATATTACCATTTACGATCAATGACCTCACTTGTTTTGGAAAATTTGCTATGTCTCTAATACCAGCTAGGATTCCCCCCTCTTGAGCGGGCCTTAAATCCAACTAGATAGTGGTTGATTTTCATCAGTATATGAGTGCTACTTACCATATCTTTGTGGCTGTTTTCTCATGCTGGTCATTGATGTGCTTCATATTGTCACAGCTGATTGGGACTCTGCCCTGTTTCTCTCCCTTGACAGATTGCACGGTATTTTCTGGTTTATGGAAAGCTAGACCATAAGAAGGAAGATCCTTTAAGATTAAATTCAACTTGAGACTTCAGGGTTCTGTTTCCTAAGTGTGTGGTTTCCTCAGACATGGAGGCTTCTCTTCAGCCTCTGAGAGCCAGCCTGGGGCAGCAGACACAGGTTACATAGAAATAGGTTTCGGAGGCACTTGAACTATTCTGACCCACCATTTGAAAGGACGGTTCTCTTGCCTGGTGCTAGAGGTTTTTTAAATCATTTTTTCTTGTAGGAAGTATTGTTGGTATTAGTGGCATACTTTCCTTATGTGTATGTGTGTGTATGTATGTGTGTGTGTATGTGTGTGTGTGTTTGTGTGTGTGTGCATATACATGTTATATATGTATATATGTATATGTATAAACTTGAATGTTTTGTACAAGAGTTTAAATAAATTCAAAGTAATCAGGTGCCTTAAGGTTTGATCCAACAACCTTGGTATTACTTGTTCCTCATCTGCTCTCCTTCCTTAATGACTTCTTCCCATCTCCATTTGGATGCCCATTCCTCATTTTTCAGTTTCCTGCTTCATATCATCTGCATCCTGCTATTTTCTCTTCAGGCCACCCTCCATGAGGCCTGTATATTTCCCTGGGCTTTGTGGCTATCCTATACCATATACTCACATCTGAACAGTTATAGTTAGGAACTGCAGTTAAGAGAATACGTTGTGTCTATCTGGATTTGAGTTGTACTCATTTCAACAGAATCTTTTCTAGGCCCATCAATTTATCTGAAATTTTCATTTTTTTATAGCCTAACAATATTCCACTGTGTATATGTACTACATTTTCATTGTTTATTCATCTGTGAAAAGACTTTTAGGTCGTTTCTTTTCCCTAACTCTTGTGTTTAAACTGTGAGCATGGCTAAGCAAGTATCAGCGGGGAATATGTTGAGACCTTTGAGCATATGTCAAGGAGTGATAAAATTGGATCATATTGTAGGTTTACTTTGTTATTTTTGAGTATTCTCTACACATATTTCCAGTGTAGCTGCACCAATTTGCATTTATACAGTAAATTAAGGTCCCCTTTCCTCATAACCTCACTGGGCAGCATTTGTTTTCACTTATTTTGTTGACCTTAGTTATTCTAACTAGGGTAAAGTAGAATATCAAAATTATTTTAATTTGGATTTCCCTAATTGCTAGTGATGATGAACACACTTTTATTACCTATTTTTATTTCTTCTATTGATAACTCTGTTTAGTTTCCTAGCCCATTTTTAAATAAGTCATGTGTTTCCTTGATTTTTGTTGTTCTTTGTACATTCTTTTTATATTAGAAATATATTAATATCCTGCTATATGTATAGCTGTCAAATATTCTTTCCCATTCAGAGTGTTTCATTTTCACTTGATGGATTTTTTCCTTATTGTATGGAAGCTTTTCAGTTTTATGAGGTCCTACTTGTCAATTGCTGGCTTTAATTCTGAAGCAAATGAAGTCCTGTTCCAAAAGCCAGTTTCTGTACCTATATGTTGTAAGGTGCTGCATATGTTTTCTTCTATCAGTTTTATCATTTCATGTTCTAAATTGAAGTATTTTATTCACGTGGCATTAACTTGTGTTCAGAGAGATTGATGGATATGAGTCTGATTTTATTCTTGTGCATATAAACACCAGTTTTCCCAATAAAAGTTGTTGAAGATGCTGTCTTTTCTCTAGTGTATGGTTTTATCCCTTTGTCAAATATGAGATGATTTTAGTAATGAGCACTCATGTTTGAGTCCTCTACTTTGCCTCTTTAGTTTACATGCTCATTTTTGTGCCAGTACCATACTGTTTTTATTACTATAGCTCTATAATATACCTTAAGGTCTGCGATGACATTTCCTCTAGGATTATTCTTTTTGTTCAATATTGTTTTAACCATCTGGAATCATGAAGTTTAGGGTTTTTTCTATTTCTATGAAGAATATTGTGGTATTTTGATTGGGATTGCATTGAATCTATAAATTTTCTTTGGTAGCTAGTCACTTTCACAGTATTAATTCTGCCAACCCACAAACATGCATGTTTTCCCATTTTTAGTGTCTTTCCCAATATATTTGTTCAGAGATTTGAAATATTCATAGTATAGGAATTTGTCCTCCAGGGTTATGTTTATTCTAAGATACTTTGTTGCCTTGGAGGCCATTGTAAATGGGAGTGTCCATGACCTCTTTCTCCATGTGTTTGTTGGGGACATAGCAAACGACTATTGGTGGTTGTAGGTTGATGTTGTATCCTGTCATTTGCTGAAATTGTTAATTGCTTCTACAAGATTTCTGGACAGAACAAATGGCTGTGGTGACCTGAAGTTAGTTATTTCCTTCTTCTTATCTGAAGTATACACTGGAATTGCCTGACTCTTCTCCATTATCAGATAGGTACTAGTTAACTAGTATCCTGTGTTAGCAGAACTTGTGAAGAATAAGTGCTCTGGCATATTTGAAAGTAGACCCTTTGCAACCTGCCCCCAGGAGTCTGGCCATCTTTCTTTTGTGTTTACTCTAAGAAGCTAATTAATCTTCTTGAAATGAAACTCACAAGCATTCAAATATGTGCTTTAAAATGGAGCATGCTGGTTTTTAGTCTCGTGATTCTTCTACTTTCCTCCAAGTAGTTTCAGTATTACTATAATAATATTCCTGTCCATTGAGCTAGTCTACTGTACTGTTCTGAACTTTGTGTTTGTTTGACCATCAAATATTAATCTTTTTTTAGTACTTTTGTGAGTTAGTAATGATTGCAGTTTATGGACTTAATTATAGAAATAGTAGTGTTGTTATATAATGAAAAATTGAAATATTGAATCCCAATTATATTGACAAAAAATGAAAAAAAGTTTAAGGGCAAAAGAGAAAAAGAAGGCCTTAAGAATTGCTGTGCTTTCCCAAGTGAGTCTCCCTTGCAAGCTTTTCATTTCCAAGTGGCTATCAATTGGAAATAACTTCTGGTTTAAAGAAGGTTTCTCAGTTTCTCCTTTCAGCTCAAGGTCCCCATATGGGTGCAGAGCTGTGCATGTCCTGCATATGTTAGCTCAGTTTCTGTGAGTACTATGTGCATCGTCTACCCTCCATGACCCTCTTGTATGTGGCTTCCTGAGCCTTGAGAAGAGGGATTTGATGGAGACATCCCCTTTAGGACTGAGTCTTCTAAGGTCTCTCTCATTCTCTACATATTGTTTGGCTGTGGGTCTCTGTATTAGTTCCCATCTGCTGTAGAAGGAAGCTTCTCTGATGATGGATGAACAAGACACTCATCTATGGGAATAGCAAAATGTCATTAGGAGTCATTTCTTGCTGTGTTACTTTAGTAGAACAGTAGTATTTGGTTTTATCCCAGGTCCCTGTTTTATCTAGTTCTATTCTAAAGGATAGGGCACATGCCCAGGACAAGGTAGACCACAGAAAGTGATCTCAACAGCATCTTTGGAGGATCCTTGTCTTATAACGCCATATAAGGGCTTGTTCTTTTAAATTTCATAATTATTTGTGTGTTTGAAAGTTTCTCTTTCCTTCTCTCTCCCTTCTCTCCCTCTCCCTCTCCCTCTCTCCCTCTCTCCCTCTCTCCCTCTCTCCCTCTCTCCCTCTCTCCCTCTCCCTCTCCCTCTCCCTCTCCCTCTCCCTCTCCCTCTCCCTCTCCCTC